>MCFH01000179.1:0-20926 GCA_002104945.1 Piromyces finnis | reverse complement strand
TTAAAAAATACTAATTTAAAACTACGCTAAAGTTATTAAACTATTTTTAATTAAATAAGAACTTTTTAAGATTTAATTTGAATATTTAAAATATTTAAATTTAATTATCCATTAATTTAAATATTTATCCAAATTTCATTTCTAACTCTGATATTTTAAAATTAATCTTTATTTAATTATTCCATAAAATTTATATGATAAATTTTATAAATAATTTTTCATTAAAATATCAAAATTATTATTTAATAATTATTAATTAATTATTAAATAATTTAAAGATATATATTATATCTTTACAAGAAATAATTTTGAAAATAATAATTATTTAATTATAACAAATATGTTATGTTAATATCAATTAATAATGATGAATTATTAATTGAATAGTTTTTATAATTACTAATTAGGATCAAATGTTTAAATGATTAATCATATGTTTATTTTACTTTATGTCATGACAAACAAACAAACAAACAATCTTATTACTTATTTAATTATATTATTAATATATTACATGTAATACTTTATTCTTATTAATATCAATTTAATAATCTGAACAAAGAATATAAAAGAGAATGAATGGAATTCGATTTTAATTCTTTGTAAAGATTATAGTTATAATCTTAATTATATAGTTACTTATAATATCATTTATATTATTATTATTAAATAAATAAAAATTTATAAAAAGTTATTTTAAAAGTAAATATAAATTTTTCATTTTTCATTTGGAAGTTTAAAGTGTTATTTTATTATCAAATTTAATTTCTTAAAAAACATATTTACTATATAATTAATAACATTCTGACCTGGCCGCATAACCAAACCCAAAAACTTAACAATAATCTTTACCCGCTGTTTAGTGACTACTTTAGAATGTTCACTCCGGTTCCTAATTTCCCAGACGAGGTAAACCAACTAAGAGAGGATGCTACTCAGACTGCCAAGGATATCATTGAGGGTATCAATGAAAATTTGGTTTTCCGTGAAGATTTTCAAAATTTTTCCAATGATGTGAATAATCGTTTGAATGAAATCATGGGTGTATTAACCAATATGAATAATAATCAAACTGCTCAGAATGAAGATGAACAACCATTGTTACATACCAACTATGATAGGATAGCTACTCCAAGACCTACTGTCTTTAGAGATGATGAATCTACTTCAACAAAATTTGATTTGGATCATGATGTTATCATGAGAGGCCGTTTTGCTACTCCAATCACTCAAGTGCCAGATCCAAGTATGTTCTCCGGTAAGACTAGTGATACCGATTTGTTTTGTCAATTATGTGAAGATACTTTTAAAACTCTACCAAATCGAACTTTACCAGAAGAAACAAAAATTAATTTTGTACAATTCCGTCTTCGTGATGCTGCTAGAAATTGGTATCTTGCCAAGTACAAGGATAATATTTATCCATCTACCATGCAAGAATTGTTGGATGGATTAAGAATTGCTTTCTCGAATGTAGCTAAAATCAAAATAATGCGTTTTAAAACAACAATATGGTAAAATAAATGATTATATCGAGGAATTCCGCTCTCTTTCACAACAATTTAAATGGAATGAAGAAGCATTTTCTTTAATCTTTTATAATGGTTTACATCCTAAATATCAGGAAGAAATTGAAAAGATGGAGGTATTTCCAACCACCATGGAGTCCATTATAACTAGATGTATTTTGATCGAAAGTTCTCTTTCTACAAAGAATAAGATTATCCAGTCTTCCAACTCTAAATCTAACAAGAAAGAAATTCACATTTCAACCACCACAGATCATACAACAACAACAACAATAACAACAATAACTTCCAAAAATATAATAATAATTACAATAACAACAATTATAAAGCTCAAAAAATTAGTTCAAAAAAACTAAATAAAGGACTTCCATTGAAGTCCCATCACCACTCGAATACAAAAATATTAAACTACACTTTTCCCACTATCAACAAAGATAATACATTACCTTCAACATTTTTTACTTTTAATACATATGTATTATCCAATAATGGAGGTACAAATAATGTACATAATAAAATTGTATGTACATCACTATTAGATAGTGGATCTTATTGTAATTTTATGTCGTACAAACTATTACGTACATTACAATTACATCCTCATAAAATTAATAATGTTATCACTTTACAAGGTATCAGTGGTACTTCAATTGAACTTGATGAATATATCAACCTAAACTTTCAGTTAAAACTATTTATCAACAATAAATTCCATTTCATCAATTTCAAAGAAATAATTTTTCATTAAAAATAAAAAATTATTATTTAATAATTATTAATTAATTATTAAATAATTTAAAGATATATTTTATATCTTTACAAATATAAAATAAAATTTATAAAAAATGATGAAAAATTTGAAAAATTTTATTAAATTTTTATTCAAAGAAAATAAAAAAAATAAAATAGATGAGATAGAATTCGTCTTCAGTTATTAATGTGTGTTTTTCTTGATTTTTTAATAAATGGTCGTTATTTTTATATATTTTTATAGAGAGTACAAATAGGGCATCATATTTTAATATGAACATTACATTCTAGTATTTATGCGTGTCTAGTGTCTCTAAAACTAAAGTGTTGAATTTTGATACTTTCTTTACTTTAAATGGTTCTAAAAGAATGGATCTAATTTTTCCTACTATATATCTTACCAACACTTGATCATCTGGCTTGTACCGATGTTGAATAGACTTTACTGGTTCATTTCTTTGAAGCCAGTAATCGTGGGCTTGCTTGATATTTTCTGTAGCTTCTTGTACCCAATTCTGGTGTCTGACAAAATGTCTAAAATTGTATTCTTCGTTAGATTCGTCCTTTTTTTTGGAATATCTGGTAGCAATACACTTAGAGGCCATAAGTCTTTTCTTCCATATAAAAGTTCGAAACTACTAAATCCTGTAACTTTCGAACGAGATGTACACAGAGCCCATAAGGTTGCAGAAAGTATTCGTCCCAATTTTCTTGATTTTTGCATAAGTGTCGAAGTATTTTTATTATTTCTCTATTTCTGTTTTTTGACTTGTCCATTAGCTTCAGGATGATGTAGTGCAACGAATTGAACTCAGGAACCATATAAGTCTATCATTGTTTTTGTTATATCTGAAGTGAATTGACTTCCCATTATCTGTGACAATTATTTCTGGGACGCCATGTCTTGCAAAGATGTCTTTTAAGAAATAACTAACGTCTTGACTTTCAATTTTTTTTAAGGGAGTGTAGTTATTATTCATCACAAACAAGTGAAACACTTTATAAAATTATTTAAATAAAAAAAATGAATATTATTATCTTTGTAGTTTCATAATCCAAGATTCAAAAATACTATTAAGGGGCGTTCCGGATTTGAACCGAAGACCTATTGATCTGCAGTCAATTGCTCTACCGCTGAGCTAACACCCCTTTTATCTGCATTGTGATACGTTAGAAAATATTATCTTAATTCTATAAATGAATATAGAAAGTGATAATATTTGTATCTAAAAATAATATTTAATAAATAAAATTTAAAGAAATAAAATAAATGATTTTTATACTTGTTCATTTTCAAGTATTAGTTAGTTTTATAAAATATAGTTTATTTAATTATAAATTTTGATATTTAATAACTCTAGTATTATTAAATATATATTTTATTATGAATACATCTCGGTATGTATGTGAATATAATTATAAGTATTATTTAATAAATTTAATATTATTATCTAATTTTTCTGGATTATTAGGAACATTTTTAAAAATAAGTAATTCTATCACTATTTATACAAAATTATATTTTAAGATATAATTATAAACAAATATAAACTATTTAATTTAAAAAGAAATAAACAATTAAATAAACAAAAAGTTTACATTTATAATTTTTAATTTAATAATTTTATACATGTTAAATATTTTAAATTTTTATCTATATTTTAATTATTATTTATTATTATTAATTTATAATTTATAAATTTAATTATTTATCAATATCTTCGCCCTTAAGATATAACTTCGTCCCTTGAAGTTACGAAAGGAAAAATAATAGATAAAGAATTAAATTTATAAGTAATTAAAGTTCTTCATTTTATTACTTCTTCTTCTTCTTAGGATTTTTTTTTCTTTCTTTATATGCATGTTTAATTTTTATTGTCCTCCATTAATTTATTTTTAATATATAATTTTCCGGATAGTTTTTAATAGTAGCTGCAGTGTCTTTTTCAAATAATTTTATTCTTCATTTATATCCACATTAATTAAAGCTTACTTAAGGTTTATTATTATTTAAAGTTATTTTCTGATACTTTATTCCATTATCCACAGATTATTTTGAAATTTTTAAAGGCTTTCAGAAGAGCAGGGCAGTTGAATATAATGTTTTTCTATATGAGTGAAATATACATTATAATTTTATTATTTTATAATATATAATTGGTATATATTATAATTGATTATGGATTATAATTGAATTATATTATAATGTTTTTGTATTATAATACTAATTTTATTTTAAATAATTTGAATATTTAAAATTTGATATTAATGTTATTTATTTAATTATTGGAATTAAATATTTGTGAAATTTTTTTTTTTTTTATATATATTAATAATATATTGGAATAAATTAATATATATTGTTGAAGTATTGTTAATTCCGATTTCTAATTAATTCTGAAATTAATTAAATTTTGTTAAAATGATGCAGTAGTAGTAGTTTTCTATGGGGAACAGAGAGGTTCACGTAATTCCCTCCGGCCTTAAGACTAGCTACTCAGTAGATTTTTGGATTCTCCACCATTTGATACGTAGAAAATATTATCTTAATTCTATAAATGAATATAGAAAGTGATAATATTTGTATCTAAAAAATAATATTAATAAATAAAATTTAAAGAAAATAAAATAAATATTTTTATACTTGTTCATTTTCAAGTATTAGTTAGTTTTATAAAATATAGTTTATTTAATTATAAATTTTGATATTTAATAACTCTAGTATTATTAAATATATATTTTATTATGAATACATCTCGGTATGTATGTGAATATAATTATAAGTATTATTTTAATAAATTTAATATTATTATCTAATTTTTCTGGATTATTAGGAACATTTTTAAAAATAAGTAATTCTATCACTATTTATACAAAATTATTATTTAAGGTATAATTATAAACAAATATAAACTATTTAATTTAAAAAGAAATAAACAATTAAATAAACAAAAAGTTTACATTTATAATTTTTAATTTAATAATTTTATACATGTTAAATATTTTAAATTTTTATCTATATTTAATTTGTAAAAGTTTTACTAAACTTATAATTTAATATTAAAATATTAAATTAAATAAAAGGTTAAAAGATAACTAGGTTAGAAAAAAAAATGTTTTATTAAAATAATCTTAATTGATTTATAAATGAATAATTAAATTATATATTATGGTTAAAATAATTTCTTTTATTTTATTTAATAATATATTGCTAAAATATATAATAATAAGATTATTTAGTAGTAATACTCATTAAGTATTATTATTATTAATAGTTAATAATTTATAGTTAATAATCTTTAGTTAATAATTTATAGTTAATAATTTAATAATTTATGGTTAATAATTTTTGGTTAATAATCTTTACAAAGATTTTAATTTCATAAACTATTCTAAACTATTTATACTATTTGTAATTTTACATTTAATAATAAATAACTTTTCAATACATGCTTATATTCATAATATATTTTATAATACTTAAACTAAACTTAAAACTTATTCCTAATTATTAAAAAATAACTATTGTTTATAATATTCATAATATTAATTATTTCTTAATTATAATATAATTCATTGAATATAATATTAATAATTATAATCTTCTAGTTCAAAGATTATAAATTATGTTGTTGAAATAATTATTATAAAATAAAGTTAATTAGTTCCGGAAAATAATTTTAATTTAATTAAACAATAATTTTTATACTTTGAGTGAATGATTTATGTTTGATACATCAGGGGTGATCATTCTCTGAATAAACAATTAATCATTGCTAACAAAATATCTTTAAATTGGAATATCTCGTGAACCAGCAGAGATATTGACCTGATTTTAAGATATGTTGTTTGTCTTGAGTGTGGCTTTCTAACGAACGTAATTACGACCAAACATTTTTATTCAAAATCGTCATTCGTTGAGGAGATACGCGTGTTTTTCCTTATTCCATTTTAACGATAAGGGTTAAAGTTATTTATTATAAAAATTATTAAGGGTTAAGGTCATATTTTAACCTTTTCTAAATTTTTAATATTTCTTAATAAAATTTTATAATTTATTTGAAAATAAAATATTTGTTGATTTTGAAATTTCATAAGTGATTTCACAATTCCAAGTGATCTTGAAATTGTATTTTCACTAGTATTCGTGACATTAATTATTTTTTAATTATTAAATTAATTAATTATTTAAACTATTAGTATACATTCATTTAAATTACTATAAACATTTATTTATATTAATATTAATTATTCATTTACTTAATTTAAAATTTATTTAATTACTATATTAATTATTTATTTATTTAATTTAGTAATTTATTTAAAATAATAGTAAACATTCATTTATTTTATTAATTAATAATTTTTTGTATTACATTTTATAAGAAACATTGTGTATTTTATTTTACGTTCGTATTTATTGTTTATGTATCGTATCTTGAAATAACTTATAGAAACAATTAGAAGATATAAATAAATATTTAGGACATCGGATATTAAGGTTTTTTCCGAATTTATTCGGTTTTACTTAATATTACGATGATTGATGTTATCAATCGAATATCTTTTTAGGTTTTTCTTCTAGTCTTTTCCCTAAAAAGATTATTTGTTAAGATTAGAAACTTTTATTAAACTTTAATTTATTAAAAAATTATAAATAAAAGAACTCTGGAATTCCACTAAAGAATCCAGAGTTATTATTATAAGAACTATTATAATAAATAATCTTTATTTAAAAAACAATATTAATAAAACATTTTAAATCAAATAACATTAAAGCTTTGTGTTGTTTATTATATTTCCTTATAATAAACTCTTATTTCAGATAAGTACAAAATTTTATTTATTTTAATTTCTCAGTTTAATAATATTAATTATTATTAAATTGTAGATAATAATTATTATTATATTATTAATATATTATTATGTAATATATATAATAATAATTATTACCATGTTGTTAAGGAACCAACAAATAATGTTATTTTTGTCATAATTAATGATTATTGACCTAATCCATTATTGTTCCTAAATGTATGAAAACTTTACAATATTCTAATTTGTAAATTAATGTATACATGAAAATTATATTTAAATTTATTAATGATTATTTTATTAAACTTAAATTTTATTTTTATTAAATTTAAAAATTAATTTAGTAATAATAAAGTAATAATAATATATTGAAATTATAGTTTATTGAACTTTTAGTTTAATTTATCAAGTTAATGAATTTTTATTAATTAAAATTATGAATAATATTTCTGTAAAATAGTAAAAATTCTTTAGTTAAATATATGTGAAGTAAACTTTAATGTATGTTAATCCAATTCAATAATATGTATAATTATTTATTATAATAGTAATGTAATTTTATATTAATTTAAAAGTAATTTAAATACAAAATTTAATGTAATAATTAAAGTCTAATTCTTTTAATTAACACTACTTAAATTTCTACAAAAGGTATAAAAAGGTGTATATTATAAGAATTAGAAGAGAGAGATAATTTTATTTTTATTTTTATTTTTATTTTTGTAATTATATATTCTTAATATTTTAATAAAACAAACTTATTAATAAAACAATTTTTTTCTTATTTAATTTTAATATTATTTTTGAGTATTGATAATTATTAATATTTATAAATAAAACTAAATTCCTCGAACCATAACATAAAAATTGGTGGAGATATCGGGGAAAATATTAATAAAAATTATTAATACATAGGATAAAGTAATATTAAAATATTACTAAGATATTATATAAATTTATTAAAAATTTATTACCCTTCAAGTTATAGGTAATATTTATACTACTGTTGAAGATTTAAGGTATAATATTTTAGTAAAACTGAATTAGTACGCTTTAGAAGCAGTACTTTATTTAGGAATTAGTGGTTAAGTTATTAGGTCTTAGTTTATCTTTCACAGTGGTATACTGGAAAGCGCTGAACCTTTCTATTTTGTTCGAGAAATAGAAGTGCCTCGCATAATTGTTACATGACACCGGTAATACGGTAAGCTGGGCAATTGTGAAACTACTTAAAACACCCTAAATGAGTATTGGAAAATCGCTGTGAAATGCTGTTCTACTATACTTATTAGTGTAATTAAAATTTTAATAAATTTAATATTATTTTATTATTTATTTTTTTTTAACCAAACAAACAAACAAACAAACAAAAAAAAAAAAAAAAAAAAAAAAAAATTATTTTTTTTTGGTTCCCAGTTAATTTAATATTGCTAATTGAAATGTACTTTTCTTACTGTTTTTAAGTTAAACAGGTTATATCAACATAGACGAGCCTTATTAACTAAACATCAGAGGGATAGTAGGGGTGGTAAAAAGATCCTGAAGCACGTGACGGAACTAAGATCGTGTGAATAGGGTGACGGCAACCTTTACCATCGGATGAAAGACTCTTAGTTAATAGTCTATTATATATAACTTGGTCGGTAACTTAAAACAGTAATAACAATATTAAATTAAGTTCTTATTTATAAATTAAATAAAATAATAATTAAGTAAATTTTAAAAGAAAGAGAAAAGGAAGATAAGGAAAATTTAGTACTTTTATCATACGACTGAATTAAGAAAGTAAGGAGTGATAACAATATTTTTTTTGCTACAAATAATTGGTAGTGCGTGTTGTGCTAGATTATTTGTATCCAATTTTATCAAGTGGTCGATAAAGGAACTTCGAGCTTATAAATTTTTTTTTAGACTGTCAAAAGGGGATTTTTGAGTCTATATTGTTTTATCTGGTATTATAATCTATTCAGTCAAAGAAAGTAAAAGAAAGTGTAATATTTTAAGGGAATCAAAAAGTTAGTAAAATTTAAAAAGGAAATGAGGAATTCTACTTCAAGAATTGATTTTAAAGAATTAAAGAAAGAACTCAAGGATATAGAAAAGCTTTCCAAAGATAATTTGGACGTAAAATCCTGGGCTTCTGAAATATGTTTATGGATTGAACTTCAAGATATCACTAATGCAAGGGAAATTTACATGGCATGTGTCCTTACTTCTAAAGGTGAACCCAGAAAGGTAATACAAGAGTTAGAAGAAAAGGATAGTGATGGTGAAGATGATTATGAAAATGAAAATGATGAAGAAAACCCAGAAGATGAATCTAATGAAGAAGTTTACCCTTCACTTGGGAAGATTATCAATGCCCTTGAAACATTTTATGGGTTAAAAGAAGATCAAAGTATGTTTTACGAGAACTAAGAAGACTCGTATAAGAAGAAATGAATCAGTAAAGATTTAAAATAGAAAGTATAGAATCTTTATATTTAAAGTTGGATAAGAAAAAGAAGAAGCAGATTAGTGTGTTAGATTATGCAGATTCTTTACAAAATAATAAAGAAGCATGGAGAAAAGTATCTTTAAAAGATGATATCACTCTAGAAAAGGCCTTTAAGATAGCTGAGAAGGTAGATAGGTTATCTACTAGAATAGATAATGATGGTAATTACCAACGACTACTGCAATAACCAAAAGTTATAATAATTTTCAACCATACAAGAGAAAAGTTTCTTTTACTGAAGCCAAAAAGCCTAATAAAGATGATGAAATGAATAACCTAGTCAAGAAAATGAAGAATTTAACTATTAAAGCTTGTTTCTTCTGTAGTGAACCTGGTCATTATCAACAAAATTGCCCAAAACTTCAAGCCATTATTGAAGGAAACAAGAAGCGTTATTATGATAATATCATTTAAATCATTAAGTGGGAGAAGAAGCACTCCCATCGTCAATAAAATAGCTTCAGCTCAGTATCAGTCAATGCCAAGTGAAGAAACAACAAGCCAGAGTGATTGGTCGAAAGAAGAATATGTGAATGAGAAACGAAAGTGACTTTGAAGATACTGATATTAATGAACAGTTCTTTGTATGTGCTAATAAAAGGAAGTTGGATAAAATAAGCAAAGAACAAGATGATAATAAAGAAAAACGACTTCACAAAAACTTGAAAAATGATCCTAGACCTATTCTTACACCTGCTCTTAGGAAAGTAAAGCACAAGAATTAGAAAATATACCAATAGATGTTTCTCCTAAGCAACTGCATCCTTCTATTATTGCTCAACCGAATATCAGAGAACAAAAACTAAAAGAAAGAAAACTTCGGGATAAAGAGCGTGCTAGTAGTAGTGAACAAAAGGAAGAAGAAAAGAATGAATTGGCAAGTTCTAATGAAGATCCTATTATTATCGACTATGATGAAGAAGAAATGTTATCTGCAATTACAGATAAGAAATGCTAAGGTGGTAGAGAAAGATAACACAAGTGAATCAACCAAACTACTTCTAATTCAACTCTAAATAAATTAATGAAAGAGCAAAAGAAAGAAAAACCTGCAGAATCGAAGGTTAAGAAAACTGCTAGAAATATTCAAATGATAGCAGATACGGAAGAATATAATGTAGTTAAAGATCTTAACGAAACAAAATGCAATATTACTTTTGGTCAATTACTTAACTCGGCTCCAAAGTTACGAACGCAAGTGTCACAAGGTCTTAAACTGGAAAAGAAAACACAAAAATTGTGGGAGCTCTGGAGAATTTTAATGCTACTTCGGTATTAGTAAATAATGTAGATCATTCGTATGTAAGCAAAAGTAAAGAAGTATCAGAAGAAGATATCGCTATGGTAGATGCAACGGTTGATGGGGTACCAGGTAAATTATTAGTTGATTCCTGTAGCAACTTAAGTATTATAACAAAAAAATATTTAGATAAACTTCCCCATCAATATGAATCTATTGGATTGAGTTGTGGAAGAATACGTTTAGCTACTAAAAATGATGACTATTCGGAAGGCATAATTATTAGAGTACCGGTCCAGATAAATGATCTTACAATCACTGCTGATTTTAGAGTGGTGGATAAAGAAGACCCCTTTTATGATATGTTAATTAATTTAAAACCCAAATGGATAACAACTTATTTATCCACCACTTCGCTATAGTCTTTGCAGATTTAATTCAAATGGATTTATTGAAGATATTGCTCCAATTAATAACAAATGATGATGAAGAAAAGATTATGTGTATGATACGTAGAGTCGGTGATGAAGATTTTAAAAGTGATTTGAAAAAAATTGAAGGTTTACCACCTTCAGAATATATTCACAATAAAAATTTTACTGAGACTCTTAATGAAAAGTATCGAGAACAAATTGTTCGGATATTGGAAGAGAATATTGAAATTATTGCTACTTCTTCTGAAGAACTAACACCTTCGAATTTAACTCCCCATAAGATTAATTTAAAGCCAGGAGCAAAGCCAATTAAACAAAGATCATATAGGTTAGCCAAGTTCAAATCTGATATACTTAAGGAAGAATTGTCTAAATTGATTAATAAAAAGCTAATTGAGCCATCGTACTCGGAATGGTCTTCTCCGGTGGTTTTGGTCCCGAAGCATAATGGGAAATGGAGAATGTGCGTGGACTATCGAAGAGTTAATGATTTGTCTGAAAAGGATGCCTATTCAATTCCTTTTATAGATGAGATATTTGATAGTTTACATGGTGCAACTATATTCACTACTATGGACTTATATTCCGGCTATCATCAAATCCTTATGGATGAAGAAAGCGTTGAATTGACAAGTTTTACAACTAAGTTTGGAAATTACCAATTCAAGGTTATGCCTTTTGGTCTCACTGGAGCACCCGCTACATTTCAGAGGGAGATGAATCGGATTCTGTTTCCGTTAATTGGAAAGTGTGTTTATAACTTCATTGATGATATTCTGATCTATTCAAAGATATTGAAGAACATATTGAACATATAAATCAAGTTTTAGCAATTTTCCGGGAAAACAAACTAAAAATCAATATTGAAAAATGTCATTTTATGCAAACTGAAGTTGACGTGTTAGGCCATCGTTTAACTACAGAAGGTCTTAAACCATTAGATAACAAAATCCAAGCTATAAAAAATTGGAAACCTCCTTCGAATATCCATGAATTAAGATCATTCCTAGGTTCAATTGGATATTATAGAGATTTTATTCCTAATTATGCTAAACTTACTGCTCCCTTGTGTAAGCTGCTTAGAAAAGGTGTTCCTTTCAAATGGTGTAATGAACAACAAGAGAGTTTTATTATATTGAAAGAAAAGTTAATTAATGCGCCTATTCTGAAATTCCCTGATTTTGAGAAAGAATTTATAATCCGAACAGATGCATCGTATGAAGGAATCGGAGGAGTATTATTACAAAAGGAAGGCACAGATATTGAACATCCAATTCATTATATTAGCCGAAGTCTGACGAAAGCAGAAAAAAATTATGGAATTACTGACTTGGAAGGGACTGCCTTATTTTACTGCATTACTAAATTAAAGCCTTATATAATGGGAAGTCCATTCAAGACTATCGTCTATACTGATCATAAACCATTAATTGGATTATTTAAAAATAAGGAGCCAAACAATGCAAGACAAACAAGATGGTGTTTAACAGCTAGTATGCTAGGAGTTGATATTCGTTATGAACAAGGTAAAAAGAATGTTGTAGCAGATGCACTGTCTCGAATGAGAAATGACAAAGATAAGGAAGTGTTAGCTACTAAAATTAATAAAGGTATAGAAGAAACCATGCTATCTAAGGTAATTAAAGAATTTGTTGAAGAAAAGTTCACCAAAATAGATGGGTGGATTACTTTATTGATGGAAGGAATTATCGAAAACTGATCACGGAAACCAATGAAAAGCTGAAATTGATTTTGGAAGCTCATAACATTGGACATGAAGGATATTATAAAACTTATCAACGTCTGAGAAAAAGCTATTATTGGAACGACATGGTTAATGATATTCGAAGAGTTGTAGCCAAATGTGAAAAATGCCAACTTAATCGCCCTCAACCATATCCAGAACCTACGAAAATCTTCCAACTGAGGTTGAAGCTCCTTTCACTCATCTGGGTTTAGATATCATTGGTCCATTGGTAAAAACTCGTAACAATAACCAATATATTATAGTTGCAGTGGATCATTTCACAAAATGGGTCGAAGCAGAACCCACCGAAATATCACTTCAAAGGATGTCATAAAATTTTTAATCAATGTTTTCTCTCGGCATGGAGTACCACAAGTCATTACAACCGATAACGGTGTCCAATTTACCTCAGATATGACCAAAGTTTTCCTGGACTTATATGATGTCTATGTCAAGTTTGTCTCAACTTATCATCCTGAAAGTAATGGTTTGACTGAAAATAGAAACAAAGAAATTGGAAAGCTTCTAAGACTGCTTGGAAAGAAAACAAGGATTGGGATGAATTTTGCCTTCTGCTCTTTGGGCGCTCAGAACTACTAAAAATACTGTCACAAACCATTCTAGTTTTGAATTGGTTTAGGAAGAGAAGATCAGCAACCCTTTGATATTGCCGCCAGACCTACTAAGGGTATTAATCAGTCTTCGGATGAAATCTTACTTGAGAAGTTTATTAATCATTACAGGTGGACGTTGGAAGCTTGTGAAAATATTAAAAATGCGAATAAATACTGGGCTACTAGAAGGGAAGAAAAACAAAGTATGACTAAGGGCAAAAATATCCATATCGGTGATCTAGTATTAGTTAGAAATTTTAATCGAACGAAGTTAGAGCCTTATTTCGTTGGACCACTCAAAGTTGTCAAGAAACAATTCAATACGTTACTTTAGCTGATATATCCACTGGAATTCAGATGAACCGAAATGTTCATCTTAAGAACATTGTAAAGTTTAACTCTGCTTTTGCGTAAGCAAGAGTCTTCGTGGGGGCACTTGTTAAGGAACCAACAAATAATGTTATTCTTGTCATAATTAATGATTATGACCTAATCCATTATTGTTCCTAAATGTATGAAAACTTTACAATATTCTTATTTGTAAATTAATGTATACATTAAATTATATTTAAAATTATTAATATTATTTTTATTGAACTTAAATTTTATTTTATTAAATTAAAAATTAATTTAGTAATAATAATAATATATATATGAAATTATAGTTTATTGAACTTTTAGTTTAATTTATCAAGTTAATGAATTTTTATTAATTAAAATTATGAATAATATTTCTGTAAAATAGTAAAATTCTTTAGTTAAATATATTTAAAGTAAACTTTTAATGTATGTTAATCAATTTAATAATATGTATATAATTTATTATAATAGTAATGTAATTTTATTATTTAATTAAAAGTAATTTAAATACTAAAATTAATGTAAATAATTAAAGACTAATTCTTTTAATTAACACTACTTAATTTTTTACAAAAGTATAAAAAGGTGTATATTATAAGAATTAGAGAAAGATAATTTTATTTTTATTTTTATTTTATTTTTTAATTTATATATTTAATATTTAATAAAACAATTTATTAATAAAACAATTTTTCTTATTTATTTTAATATTATTTTTGAGTATTATAAATTTATTAATATTTTATAAATAAACTAAATTCCTCGAACCATAACATTGTTGATACAAGATGCATAGAAAAATATAATATTTTAAATATTTTATGAATAATATCTAATCCTTTTATAAATTGTATATACAATTACTAATGATAATAATAATTAAACTATATTAGTATAAATTATTATGACGCAAATGTTACACATACATTAGAATAATTAGTTACACAAGAAAGGAAAAGATATAAAAGGGAGTGTTAAAGCAGAAGATATCAAAGGAGGGAGAACTTTTCATTTATAAATAATATTTGATATTTTAGTTTTAAGTATTAGTTTTATTTTATTTTTATATTAATAGTTTTAGTTTAAGTTAGTTTTAGGTTAATAATTACGTATTTAGTATTTATTATATTTCATTCCGTTTAAATATTAATTATAAAAGAAAGAATATTTATTGTTTATTTTTATTATTTCAGAAAAGTTATATTTTATCATTAATAATACTTTTATCAACATATTTTTATATTTCACATTATATTTTACTATTTATATTTATTCAATAATAACTTTCGATCCTATTAGTATTGAATGTTATTAATGTTATAATCATAATAATAATACTAATTAAATAAAGAATCTTTAAACCAAAATCTATTTAATTATATTTTATAAAATTTATTATTTTTATTATTTATTTTTATTATTATAAAATAGAAATAAATACAATATTAACTAATATATTATTCATATATCATTCCCTATTGCTAACGTTCATAATATTATTATTTATGGTGTTTTTGAAATATATTGCATCATAAAATTTGGTGGAGAATCCGGGCGTAGCAATATTGAATAATATGAAACATTAATAGTATTATTTCTATTCTAATTATATTTATTTTTTTTATTTATTTTATTACTTTTAATTAAAATAAGTTCTTTTATATAAATAAAACTTTCTACTATAAAACTATTAATTTACACAAATATTATTTATATATATAAAATTATTATAACAATAATATATAAGAAGTTATTATATAAATTTATTTTAAAATAAATAAATAATTAAAATGGTTGACGCCACTAAAGTAAAAAGAGACCTTCCATACCTCTGCGATTATGGAAAGGATATTGATTCTTGGATGGAGGATTTTATAAGTGTCATGGAGATCCATGATATACAAGAGCCCTCTAGAATATTTGTGTGGTTAAAAGTTGCCGTTGAAGCGGATATCAAGAATGTTTTAAATCTTTATGTACCTCTCATAATAACGTTAAAAGGTATCCTACTTATAAAGAGGTACAATCTGCTATTGAAGATTATCTGGAAATAAAACCAGGGGATAAATGTTCAGTATTAAAAACATTAAAAATTAAACAAAATGAAACTATAAAAAGCTTCAACTATAAATACTTAACTCTTTACCACCGCTTGGAAAGAGATTTTATGAAAATTATTTCTGTGGATGACTATTTAAACTCTATTAAGAAAAGAGTTTATCCACACTCCCAAGTTATATTAGCCGAATGTGAAACATTATCTGAAGCTTTTAAAGTTGCTGAAAAGGCTGAGAAAGCCGAAAGAAGAACCCTAGAAAGTACTGAAACTAACAATATTTCTATGGTATACCAAAATACAAAAAATACTCGAAATGTTTTGTTAAACCATCCGTTATATAGAGGATTAGTAGATGATGATAATGTTAATATTAACCATAGCAATTTTAATAACTCTTATTCAAATTATGTACAAGAAAAGCCTATCGGAAGATCCTATCCAGGTATCCCAAGAAATTATGAAAATGTGTACTTTAATAATAGTAACTTCCGGAGTATCAGATGTTACTATTGCAAGCAAATGAGACATAAAGCTAGTGAATGCCCAAATAAAAGAGAAAGAAATAATTTCAATAATTTCAATAATTTTAATCAATTTAATAATCAAAGAAATTCTTATAACAGATATGGAAATTTATATAATAATAATGATAACAATAATTACAACAATAATAGTTATTTAAATGGATTTAACACTAATACTAATAACAACAACCAAAAGGATAATAGAAATATTAATGAAAATAATTATATGGATTATTATCATAAAAATAACTATAATAATATGAATAACAATTATTATATGTACACCAATAATGATTATAAGAAAGGTAATTTTAATCCAAATGGAAATTACAATTATAATGAAAGTAATAATATTAATAGCTACAATAATTATAATAACTATTGGATATAATGGATATAATAATAATGGTTTTAATAGTTTATAATAAAAACAACACAATGAACAATAATACATTTAATAACGTCAGTAATGTTAATAAGAATAATATGAGGAACAACATTAATGATAGTGATAACAGGAACAATATTAATAATAATTACCCTAATCAATTAAATAATCAATATTATAATAATTATTATAGTAAGACCTTCCAGAAAATAATTACAATAAAGCAACCAAAATAAATTTAAACAATCCATCTGAATCAAATAATTTAAACTAGTCTATGGAGAAGGACAACTCCCAGTAATCAAACCAAGTTTGGCAATTCTTTTGATTCAAATGATGAAATAAATGAAAATATTATGTATGTTCATAATAATAATAATGAACTAAATGGGAATAATTATTTCTATGATAGTCATAATGTTAATTTTAACAACAATCCTAATACTAATTTTATTTATAATGATACTAATAATAATAATAATAATAATAATAATATCTTATGATATTAATAATAATAATAATAATAATAAATAATAACAATTCTTATGATATTAATAATAATAATAATATATATATGACAATAATACTTATGTTTATGATATTAAACACAATGATAATAATTATGATATTAGTGATAATAAGGATAACTATATATATGATGAAAAATAACTATGATGTTTATGCTACTAAGTATAATAATTATGATGATAATAATAATAATAAAGATTTTAATATAAATTGTGAAAATATTTATAATAATATCAACGAATATAAATGTAACAATATTAATAATATTAATAAAGATAATGATAAGTACAAGGAAAACAACAATAATGTTTATGAGAAAGATTATGGAATATTAAATAATTCTTGTGGGTGTGATAGAAGTTGTACATCTAATAATAATAATATGATAAGAAATTGTAAGACATTAAATATAAAAAACAATATTATGATAGACAACAAGAAAATAAAAATGAGTACTGCCATATAGGTGAAGATAATGAAGTGGTAGCTGTTACTCAGAAGAATGAAAAATTAAATAAGTCTAAAAGGTTAACACCATTTAAAGATACCGAAAAAAATTAAAAAAAAACCCTATTCCTTTTAGCACACCTGCTTTAAAATTAGCTAAACGGAAAATGAACAATAATAAAACTAATAAAAGCGTAGCTATGGATGAAGATACCACATTAGAGGAAACTATTGAAACCAATACTATGAATGAAAATAAAAGTCCAGATAATAATCCAAAGAAGGAAAAACAGGTATCTTTTTCTGAAGATGTGAAATCAATTAAAGAATCAGAAATAATAGTTTTAGATGATAATATTAACAAAGGAAATAACAAAAGTGATAAAGTCTTAGAAACCACTAATGATACTAGTAAAACAAATAAATTAAATTACTTAGATTTGTCTGTTATAAATAAACCCAATATTTCAAATGCAAAAAAATTAAGTAAACAAGAAAAATTAAATGAAATAAAGAATAATTTAAATGATAGTATAAAGAAATCCAATCTCTGAGTAAAACTAGTAATCCAAAATTAGAAAAACATATTAAAATGATGGAATTAATTGATGATTTCAAAATCAATGATTTAATAAAAGAAGTTGCCTCTACTGATGTAGTAACAAAGTTAGGTTATCTTTTAGATTTATTTCCGAAATTTAGATCCGAATTTATTAAAGCTTTGAAATTAAAAGAAATTGATAAGAAATCTCTAATAAATGTTATGACTGTTATTGGAAGTCATAAAGTCATTAAGGTTAATGGATTTATAGAAAATCGACCATCGGAAATATTCTTAGATTCTTGTGCTAGTGTAAACCTAATTACTACTGCTGCACTAAAGAAATTCAATATCAAGAAATTAACCAGTTGGTAGAGTATCTGAAAAGATATTTCAAGTGTACTCAAATAGTTCTATTGATTCAAATATCTATGAACTTAAGATTACAATTGGAAATCACACATTTACAGATACTTTAGAGAGGTAGAAAAAGATGATATCTTTGATGTACTTGTTGGAATTGCTACATTGAAAAGAAATAATTTTATTTTAAATTTAGTTGACGATTCTTTATTACATGTTAATATAATAATGAATGTATTAAATTAACACATTTACTCTATGATGTAATTTTAATAATTCAAATAATATTAATAAAGATGATGATAAAAATATATAGAGTACGAGTTGAGTAAATTTAATAATGTGTGTTCTAATAATAATGCTCCTGATAAAATTTCCAATTTAAGAGTTTCTGATTTTATAAATAACTGTGAAAGTAATATATCTTATGTCCTAATAATATTACTACTAAAAATAGTTATAAATCTGATGATAATGCTTTATTTAAAAATTCCTGTTCTAGTCCACTTCCTGTTTTTATATCAATTGTCAAAGAAGATATCTCTTCTAATATTTCTAATAATAATGGTAGTGATAAGAAGCAGCTTATTATAAATGATATAATAAAATAAATACCTATTGATAGTGAAATAATATAAAGCAACTATTTTCTGAGTATAGAGATGTAGTGGCAATAAAGACAGATGATTTAGGTCATTCTAAATTAATGCCACATAGAATAAATTTAGTTCCTGGAACCCAACCTATTAAACAACATGCATATAGATTATCTAAAGTGCAAGCTGATGCATTAAAAAATGAATTAATTAAGCTTATTGATAATAAATTAATTGTTCCTTCTAGTTCGTCATGGTCATCCCCAGTAGTCTTAGTACCTAAGAAGAATAATCAAATAAGAATGTGTGTTGACTATAGAAAGGTAAATAATTGCACTATAAAAGTGCATATGCACTTCCCTTGTATGATGATATTTTATACTATGTGGTAATGCTACTATTTTATCTACTATTGATTTGTTTTCGGGTTATCATCAAATACCTATGCATCCTGATGATAGAGACATAACTTGCTTCACTACCATATATGGAAATTTTTAATTTCCAAGTTATGCCTTTTGGACTTTGTAATGCACCGGCCACTTTTCAACGTGAATGAATCGTATATTTTTGATTTAATTGGTGTATGTGTATTTGTTTATATAGATAGACCTTGTTATTTATTCTAATTCATTGGAGCAACATTATGAAGACATCAAAAAGGTTTTTAAAATTTTACATAATAAGTTTAAATTAATGTAGACATTTTAAAAACCTTTTTGATGTCTTCATAATGTTGCTCCAATGAATTAGAATAAATAACAAGGTCATCTATATAAACAAATACACATACACCAATTAAATCAAAAAATATACGATTCATTTCACGTTGAAAAGTGGCCGGTGCATTACAAAGTCCAAAAGGCATAACTTGGAAATTAAAATTTCCATATATGGTAGTGAAGCAAGTTATGTCTCTATCATCAGGATGCATAGGTATTTGATGATAACCCGAAAACAAATCAATAGTAGATAAAATAGTAGCATTACCCACATAGTATAAAATATCATCATACAAGGGAAGTGCATATGCATCTTTTATAGTGCAATTATTTACCTTTCTATAGTCAACACACATTCTTATTTGATTATTCTTCTTAGGTACTAAGACTACTGGGGATGACCATGACGAACTAGAAGGAACAATAATTTATTATCAATAAGCTTAATTAATTCATTTTTAATGCATCAGCTTGCACTTTAGATAATCTATATGCATGTTGTTTAATAGGTTGGGTTCCAGGAACTAAATTTATTCTATGTGGCATTAATTTAGAATGACCTAAATCATCTGTCTTTATTGCCACTACATCTCTATACTCAGAAAATAGTTGCTTTATATTATTTCTACTATCAATAGGTATTTCATTTATTATATCATTTATAATAAGCTGCTTCTTATCACTACCATTATTATTAGAAATATTAGAAGAGATATCTTCTTTGACAATTGATATAAAAACAGGAAGTGGACTAGAACAGGAATTTTTAAAT
>MCFH01000178.1:0-21069 GCA_002104945.1 Piromyces finnis | reverse complement strand
AATGAGAGATTGAAAAATTCTAATGATTTAATAATATCTTTTTATGCCTATATAATTTTAATAATTTTAGTTGTCCAAATTGTATGTAAAATGAAAATTATATAATTTTGATTTGTCTTTTTTTCATTTTCACTAAAATATATATTGATTTTTTTTATTATAAATAAATTTAATAGGTATTCAAACACCTCACTGCTATAAAAAGAATCAAGATTTATCTAAAAAATATGCCATAGAAATTTTGAAATGCTTGTTAGCTTCTTTTTTATAAAAATATTTTTTTTTTTGTTTTTCTTAAAATTTTTATGTTAACTAATAATAATAATAATCTGATCATTTATTTTTTTTAAAATAAAATTCAATATTATTTTTAAAAAATTGAATATCAACTAAAATATATATACATTTTAAAAACTTTTTTTTTTCAAATTATATTATTTTTATTCTTTTTATATTTTAATTTTTTAATTTTTTTTATTTATTATATTTTTTATTATTTTAATTTTAATACATGATAGATGTATTAATTATTATTTCTTTTTTTTTTTTTCTTCTTCTTTTTAAATTTTTGTATAAATATGATTACATATTTTTTAAAATTTTTCTTTTTCTTTTGCATTTCTTATTTCTTTTTTTAAAATTTATATTTCATTTTTATTATATTTTTATATTTTGTTGAATGTCGTTATTTCTATATACTTTTTATTATTAGTTATTACATTTTATATTTTAATAAATAGTTTATTTAAAGAAAGGTAAATCAAGGAATTTAATAACTCTTCATAAGCACTAGATTTATCGTTTAATGAATTGATAGTAAATTCATAATTATTATTAATAAATATTAAAAGAACTAGAACTGTATAAGCATAGAATAAAATAAATGAATGAATAAAGTCGGTAAATAACGATAAACTAATACGTATGAAATTCTTTAAAGATTTTTCTTTAATTTTACTGCTGTTGTGTGAATGAGAATGTTTACGGGAGCCTGATTTTGATTTAGTTGGTTTGACATGTGTACCACTTAATAAGTTGTGGTAATATATTGAATAGGCAATCATAAATAATGGTAAGGTGTAATAACCAAGTTTAAGTGGTGGAATAATATGGAATAGTCTAATAATGATACAAATA
This sequence comes from Piromyces finnis, assembly GCA_002104945.1. NCBI lineage: Eukaryota > Fungi > Neocallimastigomycota > Neocallimastigomycetes > Neocallimastigales > Neocallimastigaceae > Piromyces > Piromyces finnis. Next base: position 19,932 of record MCFH01000178.1, on the reverse strand, counting down.
CATATTGGTGGTAAACCTTTAATAACATCTTCAGTTGGTTTTCCTTGTTTAATACTTTCATCAAAAATTGTAGATATATAAAAGGTATATAATGCAATAACTGCTATAGTTAAAGAAACAAGATACTTGTACATTGATTTTGATCTTTGTTTAATAACAAGTGTAATAAGGTAAACTATAGTTAAAAAGACCAAAAATTCAATTTCTTTATGTATAATACTTGTTAATAACCCATCTATATCAGGAAGAACACTCTTTAAATTAACAAAATTTGCAATGTTATCAACATATTCTTTTATTTCTTCAATCTTCATTTTAGTTATTTTCTTTTTTTTTTTATATCAATATTTTAATTCTATTTTATATTTTATATTTTATATATAATTATATTATTTAATATTTGAAATTTATTTAATTATATTGAATTGAAAATAATTTTAAATGCTTTTTATTATTATTATTATTTTTCTATTTTTAAAAATAATGTCTCCTTTTTTTATTTTTTGTGTATAAATAAGTTTTATTATTACTTTTGTATTTTATTAATTTACTAAAATTTTAAAGTTGAGAACCCAAGTTTATTGAATATTTTTTTTCAAAGCATAAGAAAAATTATAGTATAAAAAATAATATTAGCGTTAGAATATATAGTTAATAAAAACATATCTTATTAATAATTTGAATAAAGACCATCAAGTTGAGTATTATATAATTACTAAAATGTATTATAATCTTTTTTTATATTTTTAAAATTTTCAATTTCTTTAATTTTTTTATTTTTGCTTTTATAATTGATTATTAATAACTTTTTCTATTTTTTCTTTCTTTTTTATTTTTTATTTTTTATTTTGAATACTATTTTTATTATTATATATTTCATTTTTATTATACTATTGTTAATCATTATAAAGAAACTTTTTCATACTTTTTATTATTTTATTTTTCTTTATTTAATAAGCGTGAAGTATTATGTATTTATATCTACTTCTAGAAGTTACAGAAATAAAGAAATCTACTTTTTTTTTTTCTTCAGTGAGAAAAAGAAAGAAAAAAAAAAAAAGGTAAAAGAAAAAAAGGAATAAAGATATAAAAGAATTGGATTTTTTATATATAATTAAAATTTATTATTTTTATATTTAATTAATTTAATTAATATAAAATAAAGTTAATAATTAAAGAAATGATGTGTAAAGGTAAAGATCAAAATAATTAAAGTGGCCTTTTTTTTTGTTTTTTTATTTCATCTTTGTTGTCTTTTTTTATTTCATTTTTTATAGTCTTTGAATTACGTGTAAAAAACTTTCTTATTATTTTTTTTTTTTTTACTTATCCTATATTGGCTTATTAAATTCTTTTCATTTATAAATGAAAAAGTATAATACATTTATAATAAAGATTAATGAATTTAAATTTAAAATATTATTTACCACTATTACTATTTTAATTTATATTAATAAATATATATAAATAAAACATAAAATGATGCCTTTTTTCATTTCAGTTAATATCATGCAGCGTATCTATATCTTTTTTAAATATCTATAGATGTATAAAAAGAAAGCTTTTCTACTTTTTTATTATTTTTAAACTCATCAGTATTTTTTTTTTTTTTTAAAAAATACAAATGTTTACATTTAAATTAATATATTAAATTTATATATATATAGAACTATAAATGATAAATTTTAATTTAATTAAAACATTTATATTTAATTATTCATAGTTAAAAAAGATGTTTTACTAACTATGAATTATATATGATGAAAATTTAATAAGATTATAGATGATGTATATCAGTAAGATTATCTTTTATTTCTAATAATAGCTTGATGTTAATAGTAAATATAATTAATTATTAATTCTATTTATTTAATTATAAATAGTAATCTTTTATTTTTAGATATAAAATATTTGTATAAAAATAACACATATCACATGATCTATGTTTAAACATATGATAAATGAATAATATACATATATATATAGAATATTACTAAACAATAGATTAGATTAAAAGAAACTTTTATTAATAACACCTGATTATCATTTTACATGTGATAATTTTCAATAATTATTTTTTTTGAATAATTAATGAAAAACAATTGGTTGAAAATTATCATTAAAAAAATTAATAATAATAATAATAATAATAATAATAATAATAATAATAATAATAATAATAATAATAATAATAATAATAATAATAATAATAATAATAAATAATAATAATAATAATAATAAATAATAATAATATAATAATAATAATAATAATAATAATAATAATAATAATAATAATATAATAATAATAATAATAATAATAATAATAATAATAATAATAATAATAATAATAATAATAATAATAATAATAATAATAATAATAATAATAATAATAATATAATAATAATAATAAATAATAATAATAATAATAATAATAATAATAATAATAATAATAATAATAATAATAATAAAATAATCATAATATTAATAATAATAATAATAATAGCAATACCACTACTAAATAATAATAAAACTAATTATTCTCTTATTATAAATTATTGTTAAGATAAAAAGATTTAATGTTATATTTAGCCTAACTTAATTATTAAAATTTCAAACAATTTAAATTAATAATAATTAATTAATAAAATTAATTAATTTTTTGATTTAAGTTTTTTTTTTCTTTTATATTAAAGATTTAATCTTAATTTTTTTATCCACAAAGTCAATTTTCAATTCAGTTATTTGAGTTGATGAAAAAGTGAACATTAAAAAATATTTTATTTTTATTTATAGAAAACAACTCTATTACCTAAATAATTTTTATTATCAAGTTAACATTTTTAAAAGTAATATTCATTTTGGGCTAAAAATACTTTTAATACTTTCTTTATCTTTACTTGATTCTGGGATGGGATAAAATCATTTATTAGAATTAAAAAACAATCCACTTAAAAGAAAACGTTGAATTTTGTAAGCTAAGTAACTAAATAATAAATAAATAAATAAATAAATAAATAAATAAATAAATAAATAAATAGATAAATAAATAAATAAATAAATAAATAGATAAATAAATAAATAATAAATAAATGATAAAGTTTATTTCATATTAAATTTCTTTAAAACCTTATTTTATATTAAACATTAATAAATGTAAAATATTTTAATTTTAATAAAATAGATAAAACTTTAATAATTTTTATCCTATCATTGAAATTTTTAATAGACAGAATTATTAAATACTATTTGAATAAGCTAATGTAACTAAAATTATTTTAACTATATGGGAAAATGTTAATTAATATTCTATAATTAAATTGATAATAAAAGTAGTAAATATTTTTATATTGTATAGATTTCTTTAAATTATGGCTAATTCTTCAATTTTAATTAAGGAAATGTATATGAAACGTAGCTTGAACTAGGTTTATTTGCATCGAGCACAAAACTATTATTGTACTTTGTTACTTCTGTAGATATAAAGTTTTAAAGGTTTTATTTTTTATATATTTCAAAACATATATACATTTGATTTTCATTGTATCATAAAATGTTACACAAATTTATGTAGTAATTGAAGATAAATAATTTTAATTTAAATTACAATAATTTTAATTATTATAATTATAATATGTATAAATTAAAATTTGAATTAAGAATAAATGTAGTATTATTTTAATAATGTTGTGTAATTATATATTATAATATAACAATATAAAATATATATTTAAACAAATTCCATTTTTTAAGTAATAATAAATAAAATAAATTTTATTTAAAATAATAGTGTAATTTCTTTCCTTCACTTTAAGTGTTGTTAACAAAAAAAAATTATTTAAAAGAAGTAAACATATTTATATTATATTTGTTTTAATTTTTATAATTTTAATTTATAAAGGAGCATCATTTATATTAAGAATTTTTTTAAAAAATAATATATTGATAATTCTATTAATATATTTATAATTAGTTTTAATTGATAATCAACATTTGTAGATCATTTAATATTGTTCATTAATAGAATTAATTTTCTTTTTGTTTAATTGGCTAATAATATATATTTAATTTGTTTTAAAAATATATAAGCGTGCAACATTTTACACGATGTTTTATATACCGCAAATCTACAACTTTAATATATTAATATAAATTTATTTTAAATTAAAAAGTTTATTTTTATATTAAAAATAAAAGAATTTCCAAAGATAAAAAAATATTTTTATATATAAGATAAAAATTTTTTCATAATTTTTGATAGTTTTAGCTTTTTTTTCTTGTTTTAATAATTATTTATATAATATTAATAAATATTTATAATATTATATAATAGTTTAAAATATATTAATTTTTTTATTTTTAAGATTAAATAAAGCAAAAAGAGTTAAGAAAGAAAATCAATATATATTTAATAAATAACATATAAAATATTTATATTTATATAAATAAATAAAATATAAAAATGAAATTCAGTACAATCAATAAAATTTTAATTTCAACTTTTGTTGCATCAGCAAGTGCATATGATTTATTAAAGGACTTTGCTGGAGATTTAAAGGTTGGTGTTGCTGCCAACACAAATAGATTCAATAATGGTAATTACAATAATGCTATGAAGGCATTCAATATGATGGTTGCAGAAAATGGTTGTAAACTTTCAGGTATCCAACAACAAAAAGGTGTTTACAATTTCAATGATTGTGATGCTCATTACAATAAGGCAAAGGAATTAGGTATGGAATTCCGTGGTCACTGTCTTATCTGGCATGCTTATCAACCATCTTGGTTTGAAAATGCTGATTCTAATACTTTAAAGAATGCTATTGTTGATCACATTACTAAGACTTTACAACATTATGAAGGTAAAATCAAGGCTTGGGATGTTGTTAACGAAGCTGTTGATGATAGTTCAAATGGTCAAGGTTTTATGTTACGTAATTCTTTCCTTCGTCAAAAAGTTCCAAACTTTATTGATATTGCTTTTGAAACTGCTCGTAAAGTTTCTCCAAACACTAAACTTTTCTACAATGATTATAACGCTGAAGGTCATTTACCGAAATCTGAATCAATTTACAATTTCGTTGCTGATTTAAAGAAGCGTAATATTCCAATTGATGGTGTTGGTTTACAATACCACGTTAGTTCTCAATCCCAACCAACTTTCAATCAAATTAATGGTTTAATTGGTCGTTATTGTAAATTAGGTCTTGAAGTTCACATTACCGAACTTGATGTTAAATTACAAGGTAACCAAAGTCGTCAAACTGAAGCTTTCTCTAACGCTTTAAAGGCTTGTCTTGCTAACTCTTGTTGTAAGGCTTTCCTTGTTTGGGGTGTTGGTGATAGTGATAGTTGGTTAGGTGGTAATGAACAAGCTCTTTTATTCAATAACAATTACCAACCAAAACCAATTTACAACACTTTACTCGACATTTTAAAGAAGGAAGCTAGACCAGCTACTTCAAATAGTAATAATGCTGCTAGTGTTTCAAAGCCAAGTACAAAGACTATCCCAAGTATTAATTTAACTAAGACTATCCCAAGCAATCTTATTACTAAGACTGCAGGCAGCAGCTCTAAGACTAAGACTATTCCAAGTGTTACTGTTCCAGGTACAAAGACTATTCCAAGTGCAAGTGCTGGTAGTAAAACTGTCCCAGATTCTCTTAAGAAAACCAAGACTATTCCAGCTGATAAAATTACAAGCGTTTCATCTAAGACTATTCCAAATACTAGTAATAATACTAAGACCATTCCAAATATTAATTTAACCAAGACTATTCCATCTAATCTTATTACTAAGACTACTGGAGCTTCAGGAAAGACAATTCCAACTTCACTTATTACATCAGGTGTTTCTAAAACTAAGACTATTCCAGCTACTTTAATTACCTCTACTGGTGCTGGTAGTTCTAAGACCATTCCAAACAAGACCAAGACTATTCCAGCTACCTTAATTACCTCTACTGGTGCCGGTAGTTCTAAGACCATTCCAAACAAGACCAAGACTATTCCAGCTACTTTAATTACCTCTACTGGTGCTGGTAGTTCCAAGACTATTCCATCTACTGGTAGTGCTGGCAGTTCCAAGACTATTCCAAACAAGACTAAGACTATTCCAGCTACCTTAATTACCTCTACTGGTGGTGCTGGCAGTTCCAAGACTATTCCAAACAAGACCAAGACTATTCCAGCTACTTTAATTACCTCTACTGGTGGTGCTGGCAGTTCCAAGACTATTCCATCTACTGGTAGTACTGGTAGTTCTAAGACTATTCCAGATATTGCAACTAAAACCAAAACTATTCCAGCCACTTTAATTACATCTACTGGTGGTGCTGGTAGTTCCAAGACTATTCCATCTAGTCTTAGTAAGACCAAGACTATTCCAGCCACTTTAATTACCTCTACTGGTGGTGCTGGCAGTTCCAAGACTATTCCATCTACTGGTGGTAGTTCCAAGACTATTCCAAACAAGACCAAGACTATTCCAGCTACCTTAATTACCTCTACTGGTGGTGCTGGCAGTTCCAAGACTATTCCATCTACTGGTGGTAGTTCCAAGACTATTCCATCAACAACTGTCGGTGGTACTAAAACTATTCCATCTAACCTTAGCAAGACCAAGACCATTCCATCTACCTCAGGTAATACTAAGACTATTCCATCTTCAAACACAAATACCAAATGTGATCCAGTTACCGTCACTGTTACTGTTACTGTTGATAAGTGTGATGCTACAAGTTCCAACAATAATTCTAACAATGCTAACTGTGTTCCAAAGTGGGGTCAATGTGGTGGTAATAACTACACTGGTGCTACTTGTTGTCAATCAGGTTCCACTTGTGTTGCTTTTAATGAATGGTATCACCAATGTGTCTAAACAACTTAAAGAACAATTTATATCAGGAAATATAAATTATTCATTTATTATATTTTTAATTTTTAGTTTTAATAGATTTAATATATACAACAAATATAAAGAAAAAAGTTTTCTGTATTTTCAAATTTAATTTTTTTATAACTTATAAAGACCAAAAAAAAAAAAAAAAGAAAAAATAATAACTAAGAAAAGAACAGAGATAAAATTTATTAATTAATATACTTATTATTTCTAAATATTATTTAATTGTATATATTTATATTTGATTTAGTAAATTGTTTTTTAAATAAAAAAAATTATATAAAAATAATTTTGTGAAAATTTATTTTATATATTGGTAATATCAATCAAAGGAATCATTATTATTGCTTTTTTATATTAATGCAATTGTTTAAAAAGTAGAAATAAGTATAATTTGTTAATTTAATAATAATCCAAAGGTATAATACTTTTTTTGTATATATAAATATACGATTTTATTCATTTTTGTGTTTAAATATATATTTTTTTTATTTTATTTTTTTTTATAACATGTATAATAAAAATAAATGTACTATCAATATTGATATAATGTCATGAAAAATATAAAACAAAAAAAAACAAAAAATTTTTATAAAGCTATTACAACATGCAAAATAAATTATTTGTATAAAGTCTTATAAATAATCTTAAAATAATAATTTATGATGCTTAGAATATTATTAAGTTTAAAAATATTTGATGCCTTTAAAAAATTTTTTTTTACTTTTTTTTTTTAAAATATATTTTTATTTATTTTATTTTATTTTTATTTTTTTTTTCTTTTTATACATGAATTTTATATATTTATATATTATGCTTTATTGTATTACTATATATTAAAAAACTGAAAAACTAAAATTGAAAAATATTATTTCTTTGTTAGATTAATTTGTAATTTATACATTTTATATTCTAATTATTCTAATTATTTATATTTATTGCTATTATTTATATTTATTTATATTTATTTATTTTTATTTTATTTTATTTTATTTTAATTTTAAAGTATTATTTTTTTTTTTACTCTTTATTTTAATTTTTTGTAATTTGTTGTAATTATTATTTTATATATTTTGTTTTGACGTTTTTATATTTTTTAAATATATTTTTAATAATGTTGACCTTAAATTCTATTATATTTATCGGGAATCAAAAATAACAATATTATTTTAATTAACAACATTATTGTTATTCATTTTTTCCAACTTTTCTTTAGCTTTAACATATCCTCTTGCAGCTGCATTTTCATAGAATGATTGTGCAATATTTTTGTTTGGGGTAACACCATAACCTAATTCATAACAGTATCCAACACGATAAATAGCTTCTGTTAAACCATCCTTACCTTCAGCAGCACGGGAAAGCCATTCAAAGTAAGCCTTCTTTTTCATTTCAGATTTTACTTGTTGCTTTTCCCACCATGAAGCTAATTTGAATTGAGCTACCTTATTATCCTTACAAGCTGCCTTATATAAATATTTTCCAGCATTGGTTGAAGTATTACCTTCATTAATTAAAAAGAATTTACCTAATTCCAAAGCACTTGGAACATGTTCTAATTTATTAGCAGCTTCTTTTAATAAAGAAATGGTGTATTTCTCATTCTTTGGAATACCACCACTTTCATAACCCTTATAACAAAGAAGAGCATATTCATAGATACCATCTGGATATTCCTTGGTTGCATTACGCTTACTAAGAGTTAACCATTTGATAGCTTCTTTTGGTGAAACTCTTTCATAGATTTTGTACATTTTGAAAGAAGCACCTGGATGTCCATTTAAGGCAGCATATTTAAAGAATGAAATAGCTTGTGTACGCTTCTTTTTAGAATCCATATTTTCGTAACAAATACCAAGATTATAGGTAGATTCGGTGTTCAATTGCTTTTGTTGTTGTTGAGTATTTTTAAGTACCTTCATGAACAATGGTCCGGCCTTTTCATAATCGGAAACATGATATAAAGAACCTTCAATACCATAAAGGTAAAGACCTGCTAATACATTACAAGCTTCAATGGAATTTTCTTTTACACTCTTTTTTAATAACTTTAAGGCATCATTCAAAATATCAGATTGTTCATTTTGAATATATTTCATCGAGCTAAACAAATGATTACAGAAAAGAACGACCTTATTATAATCTTCTGGATTAGCTCTGGCTTCATTTCTTCTCTTTTTTAAAGTTGAAATAAGGGTTGCTTCATTCTTAGTATTTAATTTAACATGGAAAACAATATTTTCACTAAATGGTGAATTATGACTAGTCCATTTTGGATACCAAGTAACTGTTTTGTATGGAATGTGTTCTGGTGGACTTTGAATATTGTTATAGAACCTTTCAATCTGAGTATTTCTCATTTGCATCTTTTGTAATTGGTTTTGGAATTTTAAAATTTGTTGTTGATTTTGTTGGATTTGAGCATTTAATTGTATTTGTTGGTTTGTGGAATCGAAACTTGTATTAGGGCTGTTTCTTGGAAGTGAGAGATTATCAACATTAATCATGTTATTATAAAATGAAGAAGTTGGACTAACACCACTTTCGATATTTGCAGGTGAATCAAGAGATACCTGAATACTATCCATCGAATTATTAAATTGATTAGAAACTGGTGATTGTAATGATTCATCGATGGTTGTTGAAGTTGTAATTGGTAATTCATCATAACCATTATTTAAGTTACTTTTTTCTTGAATAACGTCTACAGATAATTCACTGTTGGTTTCAATATCTTCTCCATCATCAGAACAACAATTCATAATTTCGGAATTACTCATATTATAAATAATTGATGTGTTTGAGCCTCTTTGACTTTCTCTGTTATTAATTTTCATACTTAAACTATTAGTATTTCTGTTATTATTTATATTAATATTGTTATTGTTGCCGTTATTTACAATACTAGTTGCATCTTCAGCTATAATTCTGTTTCCATTAATTAATGATATATTTTCTTGAGTTAATGAAGTATTTCCACTAATTCTATTATTTACTATTACATTATTAGAAGCTATGTTATGATTAGATTCAATTACTGGAATTGTATTATTATCCATAGAATTAATGGCATTGTTGGTGTTAGCATTAGTATTTGGTAATACCATATTATTATTCATAACATCATATCCAGGATATTCTGGGGCTGGTGGTTTATTAACCATCTGTTGTTGTTGTTGTTGTTGTTGTTGTTGTATTAATAATCTATTCAATTCATTATTATCTATTAGAAGTGAGTTAGTACCATTCAAGTTTTGTAATATGTAGCTATCATTTGGATTAACAATTACTGGCTGAATAATTCCATTATTATATTGACCATAAACACCGTTAATATTTGCTAATTGTAAAGAAGATTGTTGTTGATAACTATTTTGACTAAGAGTATTATTTAATAATGAAAGTTGTTGGTATCTTCTACGTAGTTGTTCAGTTTCTTCAAGAAAATCATTTTCACGAATGTCGTTTATAACATCATATGGAACCTTTTCTTCAACCAAGTAATTAACAGCTTGATCAATATTATTATTTGCTTTTCTCAAAGCCTTTAAATTTTCTTCGGTATTTTCGAATCCCATACTGAAAAGAATAGCTAATAAATCATTTTCTTTATTGGAAGCAGAATCCAAAAGAGCATTCTCCTGTTGAGCTATAAATTGATTACTACTGTAATCATTTATATCTTCATTACGATTCATTTGAGATATCACATTATTAATTATATTGTTGTTAGTGGTAGCTGAACGTTTTATTTCATTGGAAAGAAGTTCGGGTGGTATTGTTTCGTAGATTCTAGAAGAAGAATCTGATATTTGATTTTCACTGTAGCTATTATCAATACAAACACTCTTACCCTTGTTTTTGGAAAGAGTTTCCTTTCTTACTAATAATGATTGTTCTTCTTGACTTTGTTCTTGTGGTTTATCTTCTACTTCTTTTTCTTTGGATTGAATTGGTTCATTAACAGTTATTTTTACATCATTACCTATAGCAGTATTTCCAGTTTCTGTAGTAGTTTCATTTGCTTTTACATCATTATCTTCTTCATTTATGTTATTTGTTTGGTCTTCTTCTTGTGTACTTTTATTTGTACCAACTCCATATTCCCTGCATATATTATTAAAGATACCGAAAAAGTCAACATCTAAATCTTTATTTTCGCCAATATATTTGAAAAGTTCATCAAATTCTTTAACGATGTTTTCAGTACTTTCATGTTTTTTGCTCTTTTCACTTAATTCTTTTTTCCTCCTTAATAGTTTTGTTTGGTAGTTGAAGTCCTTTTTATACCACTATCAATTTCATCTAAGTCATTGCCCATATAATATTAGCTAAGGAGTTAGTGTTACTAATACTACTAATACCACTTAAACTATTCATACTACAAATAGAATGATGTAGATATTCAAAATCATAAACGCTACTTGTTGTATGTTCCCTCTTAATATCACCATTTTTATTTAATTCATTCAAACATCTATACTATTTTTACTTAAACCACGACATATTTCATTGCTGGAAATATTCTTTCTACTTAATTGGCGTATAATAATACTACTTTTTTTGCTGAATTCTTCAGTAATGTTTTGTAAATTTTCCTTTCCAATTTAAATGCACTAACACTTCTTGGTATGTAAAGATTATCATTTTGCTTAGATTGTTCAATAGGAGCACTTGCAGGTGCATCTTCTTCAATTGGCAAATTAGTTGTAGTTATAGTTAACGTTTTAGCAGTTGGTAGTTCTGGAAGTTCTTTATCTAACATGATTGGTTTGATTGATTTATTATGTTCTAAATTGGATTTTTCTAATTCTTCAACTAATTCATTTTCTGCATCTGTATCGTATTCATTATTGAGGGCAGCATTGACTTGAGCTTTAACTTGTTCATGAAGTTCTTTGAAAATAATACTACTATTACTATTATCAACAATACTGGAATCGTCTTCTGAATCATCTTCTTCAATACTATCATCTTTTACTAAATTACTAACTTGTATTTGTTGTTTATATTGGTTAGCTAAACTATTTAATCCATCAAAAGCAATTTCTTGTTGTGGTTCTTGTTGTTCATTTTGATTAACTAAGCTATTTAATCCATTTAATCCATCAAAAGCAGTTTCTTGTTGTGGTTCTTGTTGCTCATATTGGTTAGCTAAGCTATTTAAACCACTAAAAATAGTTTCTTGTTGTGGTTCTTGTTGCTCATATTGGTTAGCTAAGCTATTTAAACCACTAAAAATAGTTTCTTGTTGTGGTTCTTGTTGCTCATATTGGTTAGCTAAGCTATTTAAACCACTAAAAATAGTTTCTTGTTGTGGTTCTTGTTGCTCATATTGGTTAGCTAAGCTATTTAAACCACTAAAAATAGTTTCTTGTTGTGGTTCTTGCTGTTCATAACGCTTAGCTAAGCTATTTAATCCACCAAAAGCAATTTCTTGTTGTGGTTCTTGTTGTTCATTTTGATTAACTAAACTATTTAAACCATTTAAACCATTAAAAGTAGCTTCTTGTTGTGGTTCTTGTTGTTCATTTTGATTAACTAAACTATTTAAACCATTTAAACCATTAAAAATAGCTTCTTGTTGTGGTTCTTGCTGTTCATATTGGTTAGCTAAGCTATTTAATCCATTTAATCCACCAAAAGCAATTTCTTGTTGTGGTTCTTGTTGTTCATTTTGATTAACTAAGCTATTTAATCCATTTAATCCACCAAAAGCAATTTTTTGTTGTGGTTCTTGTTGTTCATTTTGATTAACTAAACTATTTAAACCATTTAAACCATTAAAAGTAGCTTCTTGTTGTGGTTCTTGCTGTTCATAACGCCTAGCTAAGCTATTTAATCCATTTAATTCACCAAAAGCAATTTCTTGTTGTGGTTCTTGTTGTTCATTTTGATTAACTAAACTATTTAATCCATTTAATCCATTGAAAGCAATTTCTTGTTGTTGTTCTTGTTCATTTTGATTGACTAAGCTATTTAATCCACCAAATGCAACTTCTTGTTGTGGTTCTTGTTGCTCATATTGGTTAGCTAAACTGTTTAAACCACTAAAAGTAGTTTCTTGTTGTGATTTTTGTTGTTCATTTTGATTAACTAGGTTATTTAATCCATCAAAAGAACTTTCTTGTTGTGGTTCTTGTTGTTCATTTTGATTAGCTAAGCTATTTAATCCACCAAAAGCAATTTCTTGTTGTGATTCTTGCTGTTCATTTTGATTAACTAAGCTATTTAATCCATTTAATCCACCAAAAGCAATTTCTTGTTGTTGTTCTTGTTGTTCATTTTGATCGACTAAGCTATTTAATCCACTAAAAGCAACTTCTTGTTGTGGTTCTTGCTGCTCATATTGGTTAGCTAAACTATTTAATCCATCAAAAGCAATTTCTTGTTGTGGTTCTTGCTGTTCATTTTGATTAGCTAAGCTATTTAATCCATTTAATCCATCAAAAGCAATTTCTTGTTGTGGTTCTTGCTGTTCATTTTGATTAGCTAAGCTATTTAATCCATTGAATGTAGATTCTTGTTGGAGTTCTTGTTCATAATGGTTAGCTAAATTATTTAATCCATCAAAAGAACTTTCTTGTTGTGGTTCTTGCTGTTCATTTTGATTAATTAAATTATTTAATCCACTAAAAGTGTCTTTATTATTAGTAGGTTGTAATGAACGAGTTGGAATTGTAAAGTTACGCAATTCATTTAAATTTTTTAATAAATCATTGCTATTTCTTTTAGAGGTTGAGTCCATACTATTTTTGAAACTACTTAAAGCAGAAACGGCTGATTCAGGTAAATCAATCTCATTTTTTTCAGTACTTTCAAAATCCTCAGATTTTAAATCATTGGAATCAATATGTTCAAGACCGGTGTTTTTTTCTGATAATGAATCAAAGGATGATATTTCTTCATCAGCAATATCTTTAGCTTTATTTTGTTTTAATGGTGCATTAATATGTGGATATTTTAATTGTAAGCTTGCTCCTCTTGGATAACAAGATTTTACTATATTTGTAATACTATGACCTAATTCAACTAATTCATTTACTTTCTTTTTTTCATTTTGATTAATAGAAATAATTTGATTTTGAGAATTATTTTCAACTTTGCTACTAGAAGTATTTTCTTCTGATTGGTCTGTTAATGATACGTCTGTTTTTATAATATCATTATTATTTTCTGATAATTGATTTAATGTTGATGAATTATTATTTATAATACTATTATCATTTTCAAATTTTTCATTTTTAGTAGCATTTTCAACTAATTGATTTAATGACGATAATTCATTGTTAGTATTTTCATTATCTGTAGTATTTTCAATTACTGTAGTAACATTGTCATCAACATTTCCTGTTAAATAATTTGAAGATGATGAATCAATATCTGTATTATCTTCGTTTATTATATTTAATGCTCTATTTCCACTATTTTCATTTACTTGACTTAATGAAATGCTATTATCTGTATTTTCAGACGAATTTTCAACTAATTGATTCAATGAATTATACTTAATAGTATTATTTGGTATTATAGATTGATTAGCTAATTGGTTTAAAGCTCTAAAAGATGACGGTATTTTAATTGTATTATGTCTGTTTTGAGTAGGAATTATTGAATTAACTTCTGAATAATTATCATTTTTTGAGTATGGTGGAGGTGGATGTTGTGGTTTTTCAAGGAAATTATTTTCATTTACTGTATTTAAATCTGAACTATTTATATCATTTGATAATAAACTTGAAGTTGAATTCACACCTGATTCCTCTTGTATTCTATTTGATTCATTTTTTTGAGATTCTTTTCTGCCTTTCATATCACTTTTTATTGAATCTTTACCTTTAATATTAGAGGAAGAGCCATCTAAATTAGTAATATTTTGATTGACATTTTCACTACTTTCGGTAGCATCTTTTGATAATTCACTTATTGAATTATTTTGCTTAGAATCAATTTTATTAGAATTCAAATTTATGGAAGAAATATCTGTTGATCCATCAATACTTTTTTTCGTTATCACTAATAATTGGTGTTGTAGTTAATTGAATATTGCCATTTGTTGCATTATTACTATTCTTTGTAAAACGATTTGTGTTATTGAAATTATTATTAACATTGGTCAATGAACCGGCATTATTACCAAGTTGATTATAATTCATCATCATACTATTAACCATAAAATTATTCATGCCTTGTAATTGACCCGTGGTAATGGCATTAATATTTGTCATATTATACAAATCATTAAATTGCTGTTGATATTGAAGTTGCTGTTGATATTGTTGTAATTGTATTTGTTGCTGTGGTTGTTGAAATTGCTGTTGTGGTTGTGGAAGTGGTTTTTGTTGTATTTTTATTTGCTGATCTACATTTCTATTTACGCTACTTGTAGATGAAGCATCATCATTAATAGAACTTATTGATGTTTGTTTCTCAACTTTTTTATGAGTACTAAAGAGCTTTTTTGCAATAGATTTCATTGGTTTTGACTTTGATTTAGTAGATTCTTGAGAACTTTCAGATAATATTTTATTTTTGGATTGTGAGTTAACTTGTTGTACTTGATTATTCTGCATTTGACTTTGGTCTTGATTTAAATTTTTAGCTTTAATGATATTCTGTTTATTAAAAGCTTGAATTTGCTGTTGTAATTGAATTTGTTGCATTTGTTGTAGTTGTTGAAGTTGCTGTTGAAATTGAACTTGTTGCATTTGTTGTAGTTGTTGAAGTTGTTCCGGAGTAAGTGAATATTGACTCATTTGATTATTATTTAAAAGAGCTTGATTATTCAATATAGCTTGATTTATATTCATTTGCATTGGAACCATAGCCATTTGCATATTATTAATTGCCATATTATTATTTATTGGAAGTGGCATACCTAACGATTGATTTATCATTTGCATTTGCATCTGCATTTGCATTTGATTTAGTGGATTCATTGTTGGACTCATATTTGGGCTCAAAGGGTTCATTGTTGGACTCATTGTTGGACTGCTTATAACAGGTCTCATTGTTGGACTCATTGGTTGATTCATGTTAATTCCCATCATTGAATTAATTTGCTGGTTCATAGAATTCATTGGATTTATATTGTTCATTTGAGACATATTCATGTTATAATTTTGTGGGACATCATTATTAGAAGTTTCAGCATTATTTATATTTTCATCATTATTATTATCATTTAATCCTAACATTTCTACCTATAAATTGACAATATATTTAATTTAAAAAAATAATTTTGAAATTATATTTTTAATAAAATTGTGAATTTTTAATAAATTTTAATATTTTTTTATTAAAAATATATTTCTTATATAAATTTAAAAAATAAATATATTTTATTTACTTTCTTTTTCATTTAATTTGAATCTGAAACATAAAATTTAAATTGTTAAATAAATAATGCTATTAGCTATTATTCATTAAGACTCAAATATGTTTTTTTTTCCCTTTTTTTTTCTTTCTTTTTTTTTTAATAAAGTCAATTTATTATAATTAAGATATAAAAATATTTTCAAATATGTTTTTTAAATATAGATAAACAATTTCAAAATTTTTTTAAACCTTTTTCTTATGAGTTTTTGATTAGTTTTGTTCCTTTTTTCTTTTTACTTTAAGATAAAAAAAAAAATAATAATTTTTTTCTATCTAATTAAATTGTTAAAATTATTTATAATTTTGATATTAAAGCAATATATTATTTTCTTTCAAATTTGTTTTACTGAAAATTGACGAAGAAAGTTTCTTTTTTTTTTTTTTATTATAAGTATTAAAATTAGTTGTAAAAACAAAAAATATAAAAATAAATGATAATAAAAATAAATAAATAAATAATAAATAAATTAGTATTGATGAATCTTATGCTTATTCTATATTTAATTATTTTTAAAAAATATATAATATAGATATAGATATTTACAATTATATCGAGAAAAGATAATACTAAATATATTTTTCTTCTTTGTTTTTTCTATTCAAATATTTAAAATTATTACAAGTTTGAGCAATAAATATATATAATCTTGCTTAATTTAATATTAAGAATATTAATATATTGTTAATTAGATTATAATTTATTTATGTTTATTCATTAATAATATATATAAATTCTATATAAATTTTTATTTTTTGAAGATTAATTAATGTTAAGCCATTCAAAAAAATAAGTAAATTTATATCTATCTATATATATTAATGTTAAGTAAATATTGATTTTCTTTTTTTTTTTTTATTTTAAATAAAGAAAATTTTAGAAATTTAAATTTTAAAAAAAAAATAAAAAAATTTTCAGAAGAAAAATGAAAATTTTAATAAAAAGTTAATTAATAATAATTTTTTTTTTAAAATTTAAATTTCTAAATTTTTTTTTATTAAATAAAAAAAAAAAAGAATCAATATTTACTTAACATTAATATTAAGATAGATATAAATTTACTTATTTTTTGAAGCTTAACATTAATTAATCTTCAAAATAAAAATTTATATAGAATTTATATATATTATTAATGAATAACATAAATATAATTTAATCTAATTAACAATATATTAATATTCTTAATATTAAATTAAGCAAGATTATATATATTTATTGCTCAAACTTGTAATAATTTTAAATATTTGAATAGAAAAAACAAAGAAGAAAAATATATTTAGTATTACTTTTCTCGATATAATTGTAAATATCTATATCTATATTATATATTTTTTAAAAATAATTAAATATAGAATAAGCATAAGATCATCAATACTAATTTATTTATTATTTATTTATTTATTTATTATTATCATTTATTTTTTATATTTTTTGTTTTTAACAACTAATTTTAATATCTTATAATAAAAAAAAAAAAAGAAACTTTCTTCGTCAATTTTTCAGTAAAACAAATTTTGAAAGAAAATAATATATTGCTTTAATATCAAATTATAAATAATTTTAACAATTTAATTAGATAGAAAAAAATTATTATTTTTTTTTATCTTAAAGTAAAAAGAAAAAAGGAACAAAACTAATCAAAACTCATAAGAAAAAAGGTTTAAAAAATTTTGAAATTGTTTATCTATATTTAAAAAACATATTTGAAAATATTTTATATCTTAATTATATAAATTGACTTTATTAAAAAAAAAGAAAGAAAAAAAAGGGAAAAAAAACATATTTGAGTCTTAATTGAATAATAGCTAATAGCATTATTATTTAACAATTTAAATTTTATGTTTCAGATTCAAATTAAATGAAAAAGAAAGTAAATAAAATATATTTATTTTTTAAATTTATATAAGAAAAATATTTTTAATAAAAAAATATTAAAATTTATTAAAAATTCACAATTTTATTAAAAATATAATTTCAAAATTATTTTTTAAATTAAATATATTGTCAATTTATAGGTAGAAATGTTAGGATTAAATGATAATAATAATATGAAATATAAATAATGCTGAAACTTCTAATAATGATGTCCACAAAATTATAACATGAATATGTCTCAAATGAACAATATAAATCCAATGAATTCTATGAACCAGCAAATTAATTCAATGATGGGAATTAACATGAATCAACCAATGAGTCCAACAATGAGACCTGTTATAAGCAGTCCAACAATGAGTCCAACAATGAACCCTTTGAGCCCAAATATGAGTCCAACAATGAATCCACTAAATCAAATGCAAATGCAGATGCAAATGCAAATGATAAATCAATCGTTAGGTATGCCACTTCCAATAAATAATAATATGGCAATTAATAATATGCAAATGGCTATGGTTCCAATGCAAATGAATATAAATCAAGCTATATTGAATAATCAAGCTCTTTTAAATAATAATCAAATGAGTCAATATTCACTTACTCCGGAACAACTTCAACAACTACAACAAATGCAACAAGTTCAATTTCAACAGCAACTTCAACAACTACAACAAATGCAACAAATTCAATTACAACAGCAAATTCAAGCTTTTAATAAACAGAATATCATTAAAGCTAAAAATTTAAATCAAGACCAAAGTCAAATGCAGAATAATCAAGTACAACAAGTTAACTCACAATCCAAAAAAAAATATTATCTGAAAGTTCTCAAGAATCTACTAAATCAAAGTCAAAACCAATGAAATCTATTGCAAAAAAGCTCTTTAGTACTCATAAAAAAGTTGAGAAACAAACATCAATAAGTTCTATTAATGATGATGCTTCATCTACAAGTAGCGTAAATAGAAATGTAGATCAGCAAATAAAAATACAACAAAAACCACTTCCACAACCACAACAGCAATTTCAACAACCACAGCAACAAATACAATTACAACAATATCAACAGCAACTTCAATATCAACAGCAATTTAATGATTTGATAATATGACAAATATTAATGCCATTACCACGGGTCAATTACAAGGCATGAATAATTTTATGGTTAATAGTATATGATGATATAATCAACTTGGTAATAATGCCGGTTCATTGACCAATGTTAATAATAATTTCAATAACACAAATCGTTTTACAAAGAATAGTAATAATGCAACAAATGGCAATATTCAATTAACTACAACACCAATTATTAGTGATAACGAAAAAAGTATTGATGGATCAACAGATATTTCTTCCATAAATTTGAATTCTAATAAAATTGATTCTAAGCAAAATAATTCAATAAGTGAATTATCAAAAGATGCTACCGAAAGTAGTGAAAATGTCAATCAAAATATTACTAATTTAGATGGCTCTTCCTCTAATATTAAAGGTAAAGATTCAATAAAAAGTGATATGAAGGCAGAAAAGAATCTCAAAAAAATGAATCAAATAGAATACAAGAGGAATCAGGTGTGAATTCAACTTCAAGTTTATTATCAAATGATATAAATAGTTCAGATTTAAATACAGTAAATGAAAATAATTTCCTTGAAAAACCACAACATCCACCTCCACCATACTCAAAAAATGATAATTATTCAGAAGTTAATTCAATAATTCCTACTCAAAACAGACATAATACAATTAAAATACCGTCATCTTTTAGAGCTTT
>MCFH01000177.1:0-21137 GCA_002104945.1 Piromyces finnis | reverse complement strand
TATTCTAATTTAAATTTTCCTTTATGTTGTTTACTTCGTTTTGCAGTTTATGTATTAATATTATTAAAGGAAAAGAGGAAAAGAAGAAAAAAACAAAAACTAATTTATATAGTGTAATCTACAGCAATACTATATTACTTTATAAAAAGTTTATTAATATTAAAGTTTATAAAATTCATAAATTAAATAAAATTTGTTTTATGATTTGAAATTTATTATATAATTTAATTTTAATCATTAATCATATTTATATTAATTTTATTATAATTAATCATATTGTTAAAATTTTTAGGTTTTAGTATTTATTTATTATGGTAATTTATTATATTTCATTACTTTATTAACAATTTATACTAAAATTTATGGCTTATGCTAAATTACATGCATTATTATTACATTACATTATGTTAAATATATTTTACTAATTAATAAAGTTTATGATTTTCTAACATTCACTTTATTTGAAATTTAATAATGTTTAGAAGCTTTGTTTAAAATATTATTAAAGTAAAATAAAATAATATGAAATATATATAATATATGTTTTTTTTTCTTTGTTTTTTTTTGTTTTTTTTTGTTCTTTTTACGTTTTTCATTAAAGTCTAAATTTTCTAAATTTTATTCAAATTGTTAACAATTAATATATTCCTGCTTCTGCAATTGGGTGTAACAATTATAGATTGTTTCTTCAAAAACTGACATAGAGTAGAGTTCCCTATAAGTATTATATCGATTTCCTGTCTTTAGTGTCCCTCGCAAAATCTGCACCTGTATAGGCTGTGATAAAGCCTTTTACATCACATTTCAGTTTTTAACTAATTGCGTTGAGTAAGTATTTTTAAAATAAGCAGAACATAGTGCCAGTCGGAGACAGTGGGATTTTCACAAGATCGGACAGCAAAAGAAATATCAGGTCTCCCTTTTTATATGTTGCGGCGTTAAATTCTTTTATTATACATTTGTGGCTTTCTTAATAAGATAGTATGGTGTTGTGTAACGTATAAAGGCTAATATATAATTTTTTAATCACTTTTTCATGATGAAGTAATTATCACTAATTTTCTTGGTATCATTAAACTTTACTATGGTAGACTTTTCAACAGGAGAATTATTTTTATTTTCAGGACTTTCAGTAATAGTAAATCTATTATTTTCAACAAAATTTGAAATACTAGAACTAGGAATTTCAGAATTTTGGTAATTATTATTTTTATTTTTAATATTTGTTATTTTGTTATGTTTCTTTTTATAATTGTAATTGTTAATTGCAATTTCTTTTAAAGTGTCTTCGGTGAAATTGTCCTTTTTCAATTTTGAGTTTAATTTGTTATTTTCGTTTTTAATATTTTTGGTATCGTTATGAATATTTTTAAAAATGTTTTTTAAATTGCTTTTTGAATTACTTTTTAAATTATTGTTAACTTCAATTGAATTATTGTTTTTTCATTTTTGTATTAAAATTTTCTTCTTTTTGAGAATTCAAATTGTCTTTTTATTAGTCTTTTCTACTAATTCCTTGTCGTTATATAAAAAGTCCTCTTTATCCATGTCTCTTTCAATTACTTCTTCCTTTTCTTCTTGAAGTGGCCGCCTTGATTAAAAGACTATAAGTATCAAAGTTGGACTTGCCATGAAGACGTTGGTCATTGGCTAAAATGATTTGGTTGACATATTATATTATTTAACACAAAAATTTTTGTTTTTAATTTTTTTCTTAAGAAATTTTAATATTAATTAAAGTTTGAGACTTAATCTGTGAAATAACAAAAAGAAAAAATTACATTCTAAATATTACAATGTAACTTTTTCTATTACAGTTGTATGATGAAGTATAAATTCATGTGACGATAAAAATAAAATGAAATAAAAAAAAAACTATCTTTAAATCTTTAAAACATATTACGTTTACAACACTTTTAATACATATTTGTGTTTATATTAATTAGCTACATATGTTCATAAATATATGATATATATAAATAAATAATCAAATAAATAATTAAACCATTTTTTCATAGATATATATATATACAATAAAATAAGTGATAGGAATTTTAGTAACAGTTTAGTAATATTATAAATAGAATTTAATAGTAGTAATAAAAGTAATACTTCTTTATAATAAATTATAATCTATCAAATTTATTATTAAAATAATGAAACTATCGATAATTCATAGTTTATATGAATTTAATACTCATTTCATTATTATAAATTACATGATATAAAAACATTAATTATATTATTTATTTAAAAAGAAATTCATCTTTTTAATAATGTAAATTATATTGTTTTTTTCCGAAGTGATAGTATAAATTGTGTAAAAGAAAAAACGAAATTTAAATATATACCTTTTTCTATTATTATATATATTTTATATTAAAACAATTAATAGAATTATACAGTATCTTTTGTAAATCATACGCCTTTTTTTTTTAAAATAAATAACACGTACTTCATATATTTCCATATATTTCAAATACTTTTTCATTGCTTCTTTTCTTTATAATTTATTATTAATGTAAAAAAAAAAAAAAAAAAAAAAAAAAAAAAACTATATTTAAATTATTATTAGTCGAGAACTTATTTCTATTATTTCTATTATAAATTTTTAAATAAATTATTTTGTATGCTTATATTGTGGAATTTAAATTAGAAATAGAAGAATTGAAATTATCGTTGCACATAAGAAACTGTTGAATATTTAAATTTTCCTTTTTTTTTTAATTTTATTTTATGACTTAAATCATATGACTATACATAAATTTATTATAAACAAAAAATCAATTATAATTAATATAAATATAAATATAACAGTGAAAATTTTCTTTAAAAAAAAAAAAAAAAAAAAAGAATTAAAAATAATATTAAAAATAAAATGGTTAAAACATTACCACCATTAAATCCAATAGTAATTATAAGTTTTTATTTTATTCTTGTACTAGTTGGTTCAATTCTCCGTAAGTATTATTTCGAAGAAATCTCAGAAAATACATATGGTACCTATACAAAGAAGAAAAGTGTAATAAATCAATATTTTGCCAAATTAGGTTGGGTAAGTTTATAACCCATTTAGTAACTATGAAATGTTTTTTTTATTTATATTTATACATTTATATATACATATATAAATGTGAGGAAAATTAAATAGAATCTTGATAGAAATCACTTAATTTTAAATATATTTTAATAATAAATAAACTTGAAACCCATATAATTAAACATTAGAAAATATCAATAAAAAAAAAATAATAAAAAGTTACAAAGAAAATACAAATCAACAAGAAAATAAATATTATTAATAAAAGTTGTCATTAACAATATATAATTTATACAATTTAAATTATTTATAATAAAAATTTCTATATAATAAAAAACAGTGTTTTATATTAATACAGTAATAGTAACTAATGTTGGATTATTATAATATAATAATTTTTACTTTAATATATAATTCCAATTTGATTTACTCTTATTATTACTCTTTTATAGTTATGTTTAATGCATTTTATAATTATAAATATTAATTCCATTTATTTTATATACTTTTAATACTTCTACATAATACATTAATAAATTATTTTTTAACAATACCAATATAATAATACTTCTACATAATACATTAATAAATTATTTTTTAACAATACCAATATAATAAAACACTTTTTATTTAACCATTCTATTTTATTTAATCATAATCAATACTCTTAATTTAATAAATTTAAAATGAATAATTTTTCAATAATTAATGCTGTAATATTGGATAATAATAGGCATGGACCACCCTTGTTATTTTCATATTTTATCTTTTTTCAGGAAAGACCAAGAAAAGTAAAATATATTCTTTAATACGTTATATTATTGCTTCCTTATATTGGTTTATTCTTTGTAAATGGGCTTTTGGTCCAGGTATTTTCAATCGTATTCAACTTCAATATGGTAAATGTGAAGTTTCAAATAAAAATGGTGAAGAGAATACCTTTGTTTCTGCTACATCAATCAGTTGTCATAGAGTTCATAAGGGACATTGGATTGGTTTTGATGTGTCTGGACATGTATTTCTTCTTGTCCATTCTTCCCTTTTCCTTTTAGAAGAAATCTGGCCAATTCTTAGAAAGCAAGCTAGTTACCTTTTAGATAAAAACACTTTACCTGAAAAGAAACAAAGAGCAAGAAAAACTTGTTGTGCTTGTATTCTCTGTTTAATCATTGTTTTCCTCTGGTTTTACACTCTCTGTATTACTACTACTCATTACCATCATTTCCGTGAAAAAATATTTGGCTTTTTATTCCCAGCATTATATTGGTTCATTGGTTACCAATTCTTTTTCCCAAGATATCTTCCAGTTGAAACTAAAGAAATAGTAAAAAAGGCAGAATAAGTTAAAATTAAAAGAAATATGAAATAAAAAAAAAGTAGATAATTTTATAACAGATGAAAATTAGCATAAATAATAATATATATAAAACAAATTCATATTTATTAATAATAAAAATAACAAAATAACATCAATAATAATAATACTATTGGAAAATATTCCAAATAGAATTTAGTTTTAACCAAGATTTTTTTTTTTTAGTATTAAATTATAGTTATAAAAAATATAATATATATAAAGATAATTTATATCATTATATATACGTACACAACACAGTACGTCCTACTTTATTATAAATATTTAAATCCCTTTTTCAAATTTTAGGAATGCTTAAAACATAATAATAATAAAAAAAAATATTATATAAAATAATACATTTATAGCATTTAAATAATTATAGAAATCTTTGTTTTTTTTTATATACAGAAAATTAAAAATTTAAAGAAAACAATAATCTGTATGTACAAAAAAATACATACATAATAATACATTTATATTACAATTTAAAAATTTGATTTAATCAAATATACAATTTTATAATATTTTAAATTTAAAACTAATCTTACTATAAAAGGAAAGAGTTTAAATTAGTTTTCTGTATTTTTTTTTTATAAAGAAGCATAAATCTTATGTATTACCATTTTATACTATTTTATTATGAAAAAAAGAAAAGAAATTAATAATAATATCAACAATAAGTATAATAACTATAGTAATACATTTATATAACAAATTAGATAAAGTATAATGTCAATTTTATATTCTGAATACAAAAAAAAGTATAAACATTTTATTTAATATATTATTTATTATAGAATATTGATTTGAGAAAAATTAATATCAGTTTTTTAAGTATTTCCAAAAAATTTTTAAAAGTAATATGAATGATTGAAATAACTAAATACTATTGACCATATTCAATTATAAATATTAATATCAATAGAAAGAGAAAAGTTAAACCTATACATGTATTTGGTAAAGAATCAAATACTATCATCAAAATTTTAAAGGTAATAAATAATAAGGCTACTTTTAATAATACCTTTTTTAGCTATGGATATTCCATTTTAATATCGTAAAAGGATTAGTACTTAATTATATATATTATAATAAATTCTATTATGTAAAACCTAATTTAATTTTTATTTATGGCTTATGAATTATCATCTATTTTATAATAATAATAAATAAAGTAACAACTTTAATTGACTTTAAAAGCACTCAAACATTATTATTACTAATATAGTAATAATATATTATATAATTAAAAGTTTTATTAGAGTAATATATTTTTTGATTTAAATATAAGTAATATACAAAAAATAAATTAAATTTTTTATATAGAATAAAGATAGAAACTTTATTATATATAAAATTAATTATTATTTATTATAATTTAATAGATAATTAATTCAAAACAATTTAATATAGAATGGTGGTATATGTAACATTCTTTTAAAAAATCCACCTTTTTAATAAATTTAATGTAGTGTCACATAGTAGTGTTAATTCATTAAAATATAATAAAATTTTATAATATGTCTATTATTCTATTTTAATTGTATTTAATGTACTTATATATATTACATTAATGTATTCAATGATATATAAAAATAAGAATATTCTTTATAGAAAAAATTAGATTAAATAAAAGTTCTATTAGTTATTGATTTATAGGAGATTGTTATCACAAAAAGAAAAATGTTAAAAATGTTAGTAGAAAATGTAATATTTTATGCGTAGAATATTTATGGACAATTTAAACAAATCATGGTATTATCAATAGGTAGAGAAAATATGCTTTTTTTAAATTATTTCATTTCATATTCGAAAAAAAAATAGAAATACTTTCTTAATCCTTGACTATTTTATTACTATTTGGAAAAAGTTAAAATGAATTATAGTATATTAAATATGTTTTATATATTTATTTTTGCTTTATTAAATAAACATCTATTATTACATATATTCTATTATATATATCATTTTTTATGAAAATAACTATAGTAACATTTGTTTGTATGGTGTTCTATTAAATCTATATTTATTATGATAAAATATAATCTAAATTTATATACATTGTTAATGACAGGCATTTGTTTTATTATATCCACATTTATTATCTTAACAACTGCAACAACACATTATCGTATATATAAATAAACCTCAATATTCAAATTTTTTTTTAAAATGAGAAAATATTACTTAATATATTATTTATATAAACTAATATATTTGTAAAAGTAAAATAATATAAAAGTAATTATAAACGATATTTTTAGTTTTTTTGGCTATATTAAAATTTGTTTTTAATTATATCATCTAACCACATTCAATAATCAATACTATACTTTTTAAGCTTTTGTGTCATATATTAATTCATCACCAGTTTTAATGAATAAATTATTATTGAATGGTATTACAAATATTAAAATATTTATTGATTACTAGTTCTATATAATAATATATATTATTTAAATATTTATAATATAATTACATATATTAATATTTTATATACTTATCAATTAATATAAATTTTATTATTAATAATTCCATTTATTCTATTTTTTATCATTCAACTAACATTTTATAATAAATTAAAATATGTTATATTATTGTCATATATTTTAATTTATTTAATATAAAATAATATATTGTATTCAAAAATATATTAAAATATAAATTAATAATATAAATATATATAACATATACAATAAAATAAATTAAAACATATATTAATATATTGTTAGAATTAGAATATTTATATTAACTTTTAAAATCGAAATTATAATAAATAAAGTTAATTTTTTTAATTATTAATTTGTAATGAATAGGATTAATCTATTATTTAAAATATTTTTAATATTCATCTTACCTATACGACCCACCATTTAATAATTATATAAAAAAATAAAAAGTTTTTTATTCTTTTTCTTTTTTTTTTTTTTCCTTTGAAATTATTGTTGTTATTTATATTTATTTATATATAGTATTTAAGAAAACTTAAAACAAAAAAAAACAACAAAAAAAAAAAAAAAAAACATATTAAAAAAAAAAAGAAAAGATTAAAGCAACTTATTAAATGATTATAATGTTTGATTGATTATTATAATTAATCTTTTCTTCTTTTTTTTTACTTTTTTTTTATGGAAAAGTTAATAAATTTAATATTTAAAATATATATATATAAAGAAAAACAAAACAAAATTATTATAGATAGCATATTTTAAGAAAATATATATCATTTTTGTAAAGAAATATTCTTAATTTATATAAATAAACCGAAAATCTATATAAGAAAAAAAAACTAATATAAATAGAAATAATATATATTTGAAATATATAAAACAGTAATTTATTTGTATTAGTAAATATAAAACAAAATTAAAAACACTATTAATAACAACACAAAAATTCAATATATAAGTATATATTACTATCCATTCTGATAAATAAGTTAGCTGTCAAATTTAAATACTATTTATTTATAAGTTGAAAATATAAAACAAACTATTTATTTATTTATTTAAAATTATCACCATATCACACACTATTTATTATTTATTTATAATTACTATAGTATTTAATATTTATTAATTCTAATACCGATTCATCCTTAATAGTAATAAGAAAATAAAAAAAAAACTAAATTATCTTTTTTGTATTTATTCAATTTTTAGTTTTTTTTTAAATTCACAAAAGACCTTTTGTTTATAAATTATTTATATATTTACCTTTAATAGAAAAATCTTTCCTATTTTGTAAAAAGTAAATATAAAGTTTATTATATTTATTATCTATAAAGTAAATATTATATGGTTAAGAATTAAATATATATATAAATAAAGTAGTAAGATAAAAAATACCTAAACATAAAATAAATAAAATCAAATTATAGCGATAAAATTATAGTGATAAATTTTAAAATAAAAGAAAGTAATATATATTAAAATAAAAAAAAATAAAAAAATAAAAAATCATTTCAAAGAATAAGAAAAAAAAAAAAGAAAATAACAAATATTAAATTCATTTAATCAAAATATAATTTAAATAAGCAATATTGTTATTTAGTTATATAATTAATAGATATAAAATAAGTTAAATATAAATAATTAAAATAGTTTTATTTTATTATTTTAATATATATAGATATTTCCTTTAAAAAAGATTTCTAAAGAAATATCAATATTAAACTTAAAATTCATTATTAACAATATAACAATATAATTAAAACCAAAAGTTTATTAAATATATCTTTGCTAGCATTGATAATATTTTAAAGGTTTTATAAAAAGTATATAAATCACTACACGATAATATAAGACTTAATTAAGAGTAAGTTTTGTTTTAATATAAATACCAGAATAAATTGGAAGATTATATTAACATAGTTCAAATTTATTATATTAGCAATTATAAATTATAATAAAATGAAGAGACAAACAGCTTCACAGTCAAGAGGTAATGTTCCTCCAAGAATTAACACTCCAAATAATCAAGAATTTATTCAAGATTATTTCAGTGGTCATCATCAACAATCTCCATTTTCTCCAAGTAAAGGTGTAGATAATATGTATAATAGTATGTATTATCCAAATAATCAAATGGTACCACAGAATAATGGACCAATGTACAATACAGCTACTGATACAATTGAAAATTATGAATTAAATGATAATACTAACAGTAAGCAAAAATGGGAAATATCTCGTGGTATGACAACACCTACTACTCCAATTCATCCTACCAATGAAATGAATCAATTCAGTATTCCTGTTCCATTCCGTAATGGTTATGAAATGTATGGAGACCATCAACAGCCATTATTGTCTCCTACTCCATATATACGTACAAATGGCCCATTCATGAATGGAGGTAATCGTGGTAATGAAGAAATGATGGTAGGAATGAATCCTGTAATGAAAGATCAAAACAATAATTTATTAAGTCCTGTAGCAATGGAAAATACAGGAGGTGCTCAAAATAATAAAAAGGCAAATTTATATAAAACTGAACTTTGTCGTTCCTATGAAGAAACTGGTCAATGTCGTTATGGTTCAAAATGTCAATTTGCTCACTCTGAAAGTGAACTACGTCACGTAGATCGTCATCCAAAATATAAAACAGAAATGTGTAAAACATTCTGGGAACAAGGTACCTGTCCATATGGTAAGCGTTGTTGTTTTATTCATACACGTCGTGATTTATCTAAGAAAGAAGACACTCAAACTCCAACCACTCCCTCTAAAAATAATGTTAAGAAATCTTTCCAGGATATTAGTACCGTAAATAAGAAGAAGGAAAATTCTACTGATAGTACTAATTTATCAGAAGGTGAAACTATAGCAATTACTAATGAAGAAGGTGAAGTAACCAATAATAGCCGTAGTCGTAGTGGAAGTGACAGTGTTACAGCTACTAGTATTACTGAAGAAATTATTTCGAATGATGAACCAGAAGAAAAGAACGAAGTTGATAACAAAAAGATTGAAGAAAGTAAAGAAAAATCAAAATCAGAAAAGGAGGAATCAAAAAATATTACTAAATATACTGAAAAGGAAAAAACTGTTACTCCATCAATTTCCGTTCCAATTAAGACAAATAATAAAACTAATTTTTCAAAGGGTATATCATCTTCTTTTGAACCAATGGCGAAAACTCCAACAAGCCAAGCATTCAATTATTCTACCTCTTTTGGTGGTTCAATAAACATGGTGGGAAATCCATTAAATACTGGTTTTGTTCCTCGTCGTAAGATGAGTTCACCTCCACAACGTCAAAATCCAAGAGGAAATAATACCGCTATAAATTTAAATATTGATAGTAATAATAATTATAATAATGTTTTAGGTATGAATTCAATGGCTTTTAACCCAACATCACCATTAGATACTGAATTAATGTTGAATAATAACTATGGTGAAGTCAATGGGAAAATTATAAATAAGCATGGTATGAGTACTTCTTTACCTGCTAATGATATTCTTGATGAAAAGATGATGTATAAGTTACAGAATTTACATATCCAAACTGCTCCAAATAATCAACGTGCTAATCAAAATAATCAAAGTATGATGAGTCCATTATCATCTTCTTTTAATCAAAATAATATCTTTATGAAACAGCCATTAAACGTTAACACTTCTCAAATTAGTTCAAATCTTTTCTTAAATCAATCAACGGCTGCAGCTTCTCCATTTACTCCGGGAACTCCAAGTTTATTCCTTAGTCCAAAACAACCACATATGGGTTTGCCATCTATTCCTATTATAGATGATGAAGCTTCAAGTTTCAAAGGACCAGGATCGGTTTCTGGAAAAGATAGTGATTTTGGAGATGATACTTTATCTAATGCCACTGAAGAACTAATCAATACTCCATCTACTCCAAGTAACAATCTATTTGCTAAGCAAGCTATTAATACACAAAAAATTAGTACACCTCATTCGTTTTTAAAGGTTTCTCAAAAAGCATCAACTCCAAAGAATAATTCATCATTCCTTCCATCAACTCCACAATCTATTTCTAATGGTTTTTTAAATAATAGTGTTTCCCCATTACAATCAAGAATGGGTTCCTCTTTACCAAATACTCCAAATCATCCAAATAGCTTCAATCCATCTGCAATTGATGAAATCTTTAGCGGTAATAATAATATTATTAATGATTTCAGTAGAACAACTAGTTCAGGAATAAATGTTGCTGCATCCCCATTTTCTCATACCAATGATCTTTCACAATACATGATGCAAATGTCATCAGCTCGTGAAAATAGTAATAATCTTCAATCACTTGAAAATATAAAAAGTCCATCTCAATTATTTTATAGACCTTCTACTGGTAATATTAGTGCAATTAACACAACCCCAAGTATGAAAAGTAATGGAGGTTTTGGTAGTATGAATATGGGAGGTATTAATATGGTAAAAAATAGATCTGAAAGTTTTGATTATGGCATGTTAAGTCCAAACGGTATGAATTCATTTTTAAGTGCATGCAATCCTGTTTCTTCACCAAATGCTACTTATAATAATTCAATGGCTTCTTCATTTAATAATTCATTCCTTAATAATAAAGTAAGATCTGAAAGTGTTGACTTTGGACAATTAGGAAACTTTACGAAAGATAATATGGTAGGTTCAATGCCAACATTTTCATTTTTACAATCTATAAATGAAAGTGTTCCAGATTCTCCATTCTCTAATAATGGTTCTATACAAGGATCTCCACTTCCGTCATCTACTACTACATTAAATGACATGACTAATGGTATGAATGACTTTATTAATGCAGGAAGACGTAAGAGTTTCCCAGAATCTTCATTAATGCCAAATCGTTTACCAACTGTACCAGAAGGTAGACATCCAAATATTGTTGAAGAAGAACGTCTTTTCAGTAATAATAATCTTACAGATGAAGGTATTTTAAAGTTTTCTAAAGAACACTTTGGATTAGATGATGCCCATTCCAAATCTTTATTAGGTAATCAAAGTAGTAATGCTATGGATATAAAAGGCAGTATTTTAGGAGGTAATATATTTTCACCAATGAGTCCTTCATCTACTACCAATAACTTTTTTTAAAGTAAATACGAATAAAAAGAGTTATAAAAATTATTTTGTATAACTACATAACTACTTTTTTTTTTTTCGAAAAAAAAAAAAAAAGAAACCTTTAAAAAAATAAATTACAAAGAGATTATTAACGCTGAAAAGTAGAAAAAAAAAGAAGGAATATTAATGAAAGTTTAAGGATAGATAAATAATTTATTTATCATAAATTCTAATTTTATAAAATAGACAGTTTGTTTATTTAGAGGTAGATTTGATATCTATAAAACAACATTATATAATATATATAATCTATTATTTATGATTCAATAATTATTATTGTTATTGAATATTTAAATTATTTATTTAATAGAAATATTTAGTATAATATATCCAACAATAAATTAAGTATAAAATAGGTTTTCTTTTTTTTTTTTTTTTTTTGAAAAAAAAGAGTTATTAATATTCATTTAATTTATTCTCACTATTTATAAATATTTAAAATATTTAATTTATCATCATTTTTATTTAAAATTATTTATGTTATAAATAAAAAAAAAAAAAAAAAAAAATATAAATAAATATAAAAGAAAAAATTTATAATTTAACAAAATGAAAAGTATCAAAACGAAAAGAAAAAATATATAAATATATTAAAGTAATATATAATTTATATTACTTTTTCTACATTGAAGCATTAATTATTATATTTTATTATTTTTTAGCATACTTTTAACACATACAATATCTATTCAATATATATATATGTATAATAATAAAATAAAAAGTTTAAACTATATTAAGTTTTGGTTTCAGGACTGAGAAATTCTTTTCTAATTTTATCTGACCAAGATTTTTTTTTTTTTTTTTAAATTTTTATATAATTTAAGTAATATTATTGATGAAAAAGTCAATATTTCCAAAAAAAAAAAAATAATAATAATAATAATAATAATAATAAATAAAATAAAATAATAATAAATAAAACGAAAAAAAAAAGTATATATATATAAGGGTATAAATAATCTATATATAATTCAATGAATGAAAATAGATAAAAAGGTCTTCCTACTATGAAATATTTTATATTTTATTTCTTTCAACTTAAAAGTTTTTATATGAATCTAATTATCATTTATATTATCAAATTTATGAGAAATTTTTCAAAATAATTCATTAATATATTTGATATTTTTAATTTTATTAGTATTATTAATTATAATTAAATTAGAATTATTACTGGTTAGTTTAAATTTTTATTTGTGAATATGAATTTTTGAATATTTATAGAATAAAATAATAATAAAAAAAAAAAAGAAAGAAAGAAAAAATCATTTAAATATCCAATTAATAAAAAAATTAAAAAAATAATTTATTCAATATTAAATAGGATAATAAAATAATAATTAAAATAAAATCATAAATTATAAAAATTGGTAAAATTGTAAAATTATATAAATATAGTTGTTTATCTTTTTTTTTTTTTTAAAATTCAACAATAATAATAATAATCAAAATCAACTTTATATTAAAATAATAATAATAATAGAATTAAAAATAGAAGAAAATGAAAATTCTTAGTTTAGTTTCATTTCTGTTATTTTCGTTTTTCTTTATTGACTTTTCCAATTCCAGAGAAGTTAGAAAATTCGGAAAAAGAAAGCAATTGTAAGTTCTTTTTCATTCTTGTTTTCTTATATTAATATATTATGGATTGTATATTTTATAAACTTTTAAATTTAACCATAAAATTAAAAAAAAAATTATTTTTTTATTCATAATAGTAATAATGAACTTATTCGTAATACAAAATTTGGTTCAGTTGAAGGTACAAAGAAAATTACTGATGATGGTGATGTTTTAGTTTGGTATAATATCCCATATGCTGAAGAACCAACTGGAAATCTTCGTTGGGCTGCTCCAGTAGATCCACAACCATGGAATAATATTCTTGATTGTACTGTTCCAGGTGAAGTTGCATTACAAATGGATTCTGATAATATCATTGGTACAGAAGATTGTTTAAATTTAGATATTTATGCTCCTAAAAATGCCAAAAAGTTACCTGTTATGGTTTATATTCATGGTGGTAACAATCAAACTGGTGAATCTAAGGAATTAAAAGGAAATGACATTGTCATTAGAAATAATGTTATTTACATTAGTATAAATTATCGTTTAGGTATTTTTGGTTTTAATATTTTACCTGCTCTCCATACTGAAGCTGGATCTACTGGTAATTATGCTTTACTCGATATGGCTAAAGCTTTAGATTGGATTAAGAATAATGTTAAAGAATTTGGTGGTGATCCAAACAACATTACTATATCCGGTTTTTCAGCTGGTGGTAGAGATGTTATGGCTATGTTAATTAGTCCACTTTTCGCTAAAAAATTCCATAAAGCTATTGTCTTCTCTGGTGGTATGACTATTGCTGATGTTAATGATAGTATTAAGAGAACCGCTTCTGCTGTTGCTCCATTAGCTGTTGAAGATAACATGGCAGCAACCGAAGAAGAAGCTAAAACTTGGTTAATGACTGATGGTATGGATGTTAAAGAATGGTTATACAGTGTTAGTTCTGAAAGATTATGTGCTCTTATGGGTAACGCTGGTATTCGTATGAGTGTTTTTCCACACTTATTTAATGATGGTGTTGTTATTCCAGAAGAAGGATTTTCAACTTCTAAATGGAATGATGTTCCAGTACTTATGTTAACTGGTAGTACTGAATTTAGTTTCTTTAACCTTGGTTCTGGTATTTGGTACACTCCAAGTGCTTTTGCTTTAGGAACTGACCTTCAACCAGCTAAGGACTTTGCTTGTACCTATGGTTCTGATATGTACAGAATATTTAACGCTCAAAGTAGTGCTGAAAAGATGTTTAACAAGTATAAATCAGATATTTATGTTTGTCAAGTTGATTTCGGAGCTCAAAACAGTGGTTATCCAATTGAAGTTGTTGGTTCCTTCCATGGTATATTCATTCCAATGCTTTCAAATGATAATACCTATTCTGATATTTACGATTTCGAAAGTTCTGAATACCAAGATATGGCTGCCATATTTAACAAACAATTAAAGAACTTCCTTAGAAGAGGTAATCCAAATGAAAAGGGAAATTCTGATTGGAAACCATGGACTCCAAGTCAACCATTAAGTATGGTATTAGATGCTGTTGATGGTAAGGCTACTGCTCAATGTAAAAATGTCTCTACTTCCTTTGCTGAAATTATTAGTAGAATGGAAGACGATATCAGTGTTTCTGACAATGGAAAAACTTTAGCAATTACTAATGTTTTAAATGGTCGTTGGTTCAGTGAACCAGTTGATGAATATTACAATAACCCAAGTCTTTGGGAATAGTTTATTATCCTCAAATAATAATAATATAATTTTTTTTTAAAAAAAAAAAAGCTAATTTATTATAAAAATATTAATTTATTTAACCTAACCATAAGATACCAAAATAATTATATATCATTTGTAAAAAAAATAATTATAATTAGAAATAAAAAAAAAATAAATAAAAATTGAAATAAACCAAAAAGAAAAATAAAAAAATATTAATTTTATAATAATTAATATGATTTTTTTTTCCATTCTATTTTTAAAATATCTTAGATCTAGAGAAAGGTGCTATGAGGCCCGATCTTGATCCCAAAAAAAGATACGCACCTTTTCTAGATCTCTTTAAAAGATAAATTGATAAATAGGATACTTTTAAACTTAAAGTTACTGAAATTTTATAAATATTTTAATTGTTTTCCTATGATGGTAATAACAAATATAATTAAGTTTATTTCTTTTAATTTAGATATTTTAAGAAATTTCTTAATTACTATTTCTTTTTATTTATATCTATTGAAAAATTTATTAATTTTAAAAAATTGAACATGTTAATAATTGCTAATTGTTAGAATATTTAGATTCCATTTTTCATTTTAATGTAAATTAATATTTAAAAGGATGAATTGTTATAAATTTTATAAATAAAGTTAAACAATTTAAACTTTGAAGTTAAAATAATGGAAAAAAAAATATGTTTTTTGTCTAAAACTTAAGACTTCATGTTAAATAAGAAATTTATAAATAATTTTAATATTACCTATTACCTTTTTTTAGTATTAACACAACAGTAATCAATAATAAGCAATAAAATTCATCTATTTATTGATTTAATTAAATAATTTGTTTTTAAGGGTTTTTTTTTTAAAAAAAATAAACTTCATACTCTAATTAACTTTAAAAATTTTATTTTAAAAAAATTAAAGAATATATTTTATCTTATTATTCTTTTTATTGTTTTTTTTATATATATATAACTTTGAGTAATCTCTTTATAAAAAATATATATAAATTATAATTTCATTATTATTATTAATTTGTAAAAATGAATAATAATAATTCAATTAAAACCACTAGTAAAATAAAATATAATGGGTTTGAAGTAAGTCTTTTAAAAATATAAAATTGGAAAAAGAAAAAATAATAAAATATCAATGGTCTAGAAAAAAAATAATATAGATTAAATATATTAAATATATATATAAAATAGAGAAGAGTTTCACCCTTCTTTAATTCCCTTCCACACGATGTTCCTGTAGATTGGTTGATACCATTTTTAATGGTTTTTGAAGGTACATATATTAAAAGAGCAATTAAAATAACAACAAGTATTAAATAAAAAAATTCTTAATAAATTTATATTTATTTATATTCATATATAGATTTACAGTATCTTCAATATATTATTAATAATAAATCATTTCCAAATATTAGAAAATGGGTTTTAAATATATATGCCTTATTTAATCCAGATATTACAAATAATGTGTTTTTATGGTATAATAAAATAGAATGATTATATAAATAATTTAAAAAACATTTTTATAATTCACTATAATTAATAAAAAATAATATACAGATCTTTTTAATATTTTCCTTGGTTTAGCTTTATTTTATTTATTCTTTATATTATGTAAGAATTTAATACTATATCTATCACTTTTTCATTTACGACAATCATTAATATTA
This sequence comes from Piromyces finnis, assembly GCA_002104945.1. Lineage (NCBI taxonomy): Eukaryota > Fungi > Neocallimastigomycota > Neocallimastigomycetes > Neocallimastigales > Neocallimastigaceae > Piromyces > Piromyces finnis. The sequence continues at coordinate 4,171 of MCFH01000177.1, read as the reverse complement.
TATATAACACATAATACTTATTTATATAGGTTTCTATATTCAGTCAAATGGAAGGTTATATTTTAAATTATATATAGATATATCTAATTAATATGAATTGTTAATATTTTAACAATTTTTTTTTTCTTTAATAAAAAAAAATAGAAAAAGTCTTTCAAAGAAACATTTATATGTATCTATTATAACTTTTATTATGAAATGAAAATATAATATATATAATAACATATATCTCATCACTATATCATATTTTGATAAAATAATATATAGATTTATAATTCATTTACCATATATATTTAGGTAAATATATTATATATTTTTTTTAAATTTATTATATATTAACAAAATTATTTATACATATAATGTACATTATGATAGATATTCGTTATCAATTGGTAAATTGGTATATTTTACATTCTTAAGTATTTAAAGTATTTTTTATCTAATTGTAAATTTTCAATGAAAATATATATATAATAGTATTCAGTTTCTTCACAAATGTTATATATGTATGTAAACATTCATATTTCTTGGAGGGTATTCATGAATGTTCAAGCCAAAAAAAATGATATATTGTAATATATTTATATATAATATGGATATAAAAACAAAAACAAAATAACTTAAATATAGTATTGTTATTTTAATAACAATGATATTAACAACTATATATATATTTAATGATATATAGAGTATTTCTTACATATGGAAATATTTTTGCAATTATATTTTATAATTATATGGTATTTATAAATATTCTAAATAAATATTAATAAAATTATCATTTTAATTATTACTCCTACTATTATTATTGTTGTTGCGACTATTAATTTGACGCATTTTTTTAATAAAATAATATAAAAATTTAGTACAATAACTTCTTCTTTAATACAAACTGTTTATCTGAAAGCAAATTATTTGGATCTATTCATAGAGCAAATAATAATAAATTAATGTTTACAAAGTTTTATTTGGTAATTATAATAAATATTTGCAGAATTAAAAACTTCTTACTAATATTATGCAACATTCTTCTATTAACAATAGGCAATGTATAATAATGTCTTTTCCTAACTTTTTCAGAGCTAATTCAATTAATTTTGAAAAATGCAAAGTATTTTTATATTGATTAATATGGTCATTTTTTATACTTTGCTTATTCTCAATTAAAAACCACAACCATATTATTCAAGTACAGTTAATAATTACAGATTTGCAGTTTATTCTTCAATACTATATTTTCATTGTATTCTTTATTAACATGTTTAATTAATATTAATAAGACCAAGTTTATCGCAGATACTTCCTTTATAATATTTGCAATTATTTTCGTCATCAGCTATAAATATAACGAGTATTACTATAAAAAATCTTTAAAGAGAATTTTTCAAGAAATTCAATGAAAAGAAATGGTTAGTGATTTAAGAAAAAGCACTTCCGTTGATGAATTAGATAATGGACCAACTAAATTACAGAAAAAAGATGTTTATAAAAATCAATTGAAAAGAATCAGTAATTAATTTATTTATGATTTAAAATATATTAATTCTTTATTCTATTGTTCATAAATATAACCTTATATTTTATTATAAAAATAAATATATATTAGCAAATGAGGTTTTCATTAAAAAAGAAATTAAAGTGTTTAATAGTTTCTATGAATGTGAGTTTCTTGTAGATTCCTAAGGTAGGAAAAAACGATTCATTAAAAAATATTTATAATATAAAAATTTTTAAATATTAATATTTATTATTATATAATTTTAAATATATATTAATGATTACTACTAACAGAAACAATAGAAATCTTGAAGCCTTTACATTAATGAGAAAAATATTTGATGAAGGGTATTATATTATTAATATATTATTATCATGTCATTCAAAATAAATTCTAATACAATAATTAATTGATATTTACAGAATGTTACAATTTAAGCATGAAGCCGATGTAAGTATATATAATTGTTGCAAATATTTTTTCATATTTAATAAATTATTATCTCTATAAAATATTTTCATGGAATGAATGTAATACCATGCCATAATATAACCATTGGTTTTTAATAATTTAATTAAATATGAAAAATATTTGCAACAATTATATATAACTTACATCGGCTTCATGCTTAAATTGTAACATTCTGTAAATATCAATTAATTATTGTATTAGAATTTATTTTGAATGACATGATAATATATATTAATAATATAATACCCTTCATCAAATATTTTTCTCATTAATGTAAAGGCTTCAAGATTTCTATTGTTTCTGTTAGTAGTAATCATTAATATATATTAAATATTATATAATAAAATATTAATATTTAAAAATTTTTATATTATAAATATTTTTTAATGAATCGTTTTTTCCTACCTTAGGAATCTACAAGAAAACTCACATTCATAGAAACTATTAACACTTTAATTTCTTTTTTAATGAAAACCTCATTTGCTAATATATATTTATTTTTATAATAAAATATAAGGTTATATTTATGAACAATAGAATAAAGAATTAATATTTTTAAATCATAAATAAATTAATTACTGATTCTTTCAATTGATTTATAAACATCTTTTTTCTGTAATTTAGTTGGTCCATATCTAATTCATCAACGGAAGTGCTTTTTCTTAAATCACTAACCATTTTCTTTTCATTGAATTTCTTGAAAATTCTCTTTAAAGATTTTTTATAGTAATACTCGTTATATTTATAGCTGATGACGAAAATAATTGCAAATATTATAAAGGAAGTATCTGCGATAAACTTGGTCTTATTAATATTAATTAAACATGTTAATAAAGAATACAATGAAAATATAGCTATTGAAGAATAAACTGCAAATCTGTAATTATTAACTGTACTTGAATAATATGGTTGTGTTTTTAATTGAGAATAAGCAAAGTATAAAAAAATGACCATATTAATCAATATAAAAATACTTTGCATTTTTTCAAAATTAATTGAATTAGCTCTGAAAAAGTTAGGAAAGACATTATTATACATTGCCTATTGTTAATAGAAGAATGTTGCATAATATTAGTAAGAAGTTTTTAATTCTGCAAATATTTATATATAATTACCAAATAAAACTTTGTAAACATTAATTTATTATTATTTGCTCTATGAATAGATCCAAATAATTTGCTTTCAGATAAACAGTTTGTATTAAAGAAGAAGTTATTGTACTAAATTTTTATTTATTTTTATAAAAATGCGTCAAATTAATAGTCGCAACAACAATAATAATAGTAGGAGTAATAATTAAAATGATAATTTTATTAATATTTATTTAGAATATTTAAAATACCATATAATTATAAAATATAATTGCAAAAATATTTCCATATGTAAGAAATACTCATATATCATTAATATATATATAGTTGTTAATATCATTGTTATTAAAATAACAATACTATATTTAAGTTATTTTGTTTTTGTTTTATATCCATATTATATATAAATATATTACAATATATCATTTTTTTGGCTTGAACATTCATGAATACCCTCCAAGAAATATGAATGTTTACATACATATATAACATTTGTGAAGAAACTGAATACTATTATATATATTTTCATTGAAAATTTACAATTAGAAAAAAATACTTTAAATACTTAAGAATGTAAAATATACCAATTTACCAATTGATAACGAATATCTATCATAATGTACATTATATGTATAAATAATTTTGTAATATATATAAATTTAAAAAAATATTAATATATTTACCTAAATATTATATGGTAAAATGAATTATAATCTATATATTATTTTATCAAAATATGATATAGTGATGAGATATATGTTATTATATAATTATATTTTCATTTCATAATAAAAGTTATAATAGATACATATAAATGTTTCTTTGAAAGACTTTTTCTATTTTTTTTTTATTAAAGAAAAAAAAAATTGTTAAAATATTAACAATTCATATTAATTAGATATATCTATATATAATTTAAAATATAACCTTCCATTTGACTGAATATAGAAACCTATATAAATAAGTATTATGTGTTATATATAATATTAATGATTGTCGTAAATGAAAAAGTGATAGATATAGTATTAAATTCTTACATAATATAAAGAATAAATAAAATAAAGCTAAACCAAGGAAAATATTAAAAAGATCTGTATATTATTTTTATTAA
>MCFH01000176.1:0-21164 GCA_002104945.1 Piromyces finnis | reverse complement strand
TTTTTTTTTTTTAAAATAAACAAAAAATTATAAATATATATAAAATATATTGAATTTTAATTAAAACAATAAAAAATTAAATTTTTTCATCTAAAATTTTGGATTTTTTAAATTAAATTTTAAATTTCCTTTCAAAAAAAACAAATTTATAATTTTTTAAATTAATTGGATTGATATATTTTAATATATGGATGTGTCAACTCTCAAATAAATTACAATATATTAATTGTAATGATTAGGTTAAAGTGGTAAAATATATTAAAAAATTAAAATTTCTGTATTATTATTATCATGTTAACTAATATAATTATATGGAAAAGTTAAATTGTATCATAGAATAAATTATATTAAAAATATATTATAATATATGGGCAGTAATTTTTGCATGTTTCATTCACTTTTTTTTTTTTTTATTAATTATTAATAGGAAGAAAAAACTCAGTTTTAAAGGTGGTGGTGGTGGTGGTGGTGATGGTGAAATTAGTGGGTAAGGAAAAGGTTGTTTTTTTAAAAGGTAGGAGGAGGGTAGGTGGTAGGTGAGTAAAAGAATAAGAATGTAAAAATAAATTGCAAATAAAAACAGTATAAATTGTTAAAATTTGTTTTTTATTAATTCACTATTTCTATAATTCATTGTATAATTTGTATTTCTAATATAATGAATGAATTAAATAGATATCCTAATTTTTATTAAACTTGATATTATAAATAATTAAATTGAAAGGAATAAGTCATTCCTTCATTCCTTTATGCTTATTTTATTACTATTAAATTACTTTATATTACACTGTTATTTTATTAATTCCATCCTTTTTTTTAAAAATAAAATATTTCTTTTTATTTTTAAACATCATTATTCACCTATTTAAAAATTGTTTTTTTTTTTTTATATATATAATAACCATCTTATTAAGTTTTAATACTTTCCTTTCATTTTTTTAAATATGCTTTTATTCCACCTTTTAAAACTTATTTTTATCTTTTTATTTCCTTTAACAGTAAAAAATTTAATTTAATTTAATATTAAAAAATCAATTGATTTATTTATAATCAATAATATATTATGAATTTAATTTTTTTTTTTTTTTTTGATTTTACTTTATTTTTTTTTTTTCCTTAAAAAAATTTTTTTTTAAATAAATATAAAGAATATCTAATTTTGAAATTAAAAAAAGATTAATTTACGTTAAAGTAATACTTACTTTTTAAAAAGATTAGATATATTTTAATCTTAAGATTTATACCATATAGTAAACATCAAATTCTTTTATTCACTAATATTAATAAATTATAAGCCAACAAAGTATGAAAAAAAGAAAATAATAAATTTCCTCAATATTTTTATTCAATTTTTTATTTTCAGATGCGGAATGATTGTTTATAATATAGTATTAAAAAAGAAAGGAAAAGGAAAACAATTGAAAAAAAAAAAAAGTATTTAACGAAATAAAAATTAAAGGATTATTATAAAATTTAATAATTAATCATTAAAAAGTAGTATGGCTAATGAATTAAAGAGTGATTTTAAATCATTATAAATAAATATTTTATTCATTGCTAAAAATTAAAGGGATGAAATATTTATAAATAATACCAAAGCGAATAATAGAGTATAATATATATAATATATATAAATATATATATATATATTTTATAATTTTAATGTCTATAATTAATTTGAATATTTAATAATTGTATTTATCAATATATCAGTAAATAGTATATATTATTTTAAAAATAATATATATTATATATTTTAATTTAAATTATATTAAAACGAATTAAATACAAGGATTCAATGAATTTTAATTAAATCAGGTTTTCATAATTAACTCTATCTATTATCTTTAAAACAACAATCAATGTTATTGGAATGATCTTTATATAAAAATATTAAAATTGAAAAGGAATTTTAATGTGATCATATAGTAAAGGATATAATAGATATATAAAATCAAGTTATGCGAATAAAATTTATTATAATTTTTATATCATCTTATTAAATTGACTTTTATAAACTTTTTAAAATAAGACTTTTATCATTGGCTTTATAATTTATTTTACTAAATTTATGAAATAATATTTGTTTATTTTAAAATAAATTTAAAATAAAATACTCATTGATTTTATTTTTATCCTTTATATATATATATATAAATTTAGCTTATTTATTTGATACCTCAATTTAAATATAATTAAATATGTATAACGGACATAGGCATATGTTACCAAATAATGGTAACGGTAATATGAAAATCAAATCAAAACATAAAATTTTTATGAAATTATGGAATTAGCCAGAAATGAATTCAATAAAATATTGCAAGAAAGAGATCAATATCAATCTCAACTTAAAGACTATGAAGCAAAAAGTAAGAATTTCCAAAGTTATTTTTTATAATACTGAAGTTTTTTTCTTTTTAACAAACATGTGGCCAATACGAAAAGAAAACTATATATAATTATTGTAAAATTAAAATAATTACTAAATATCTAAATACTTTTAATTATTATCTATTTTTTTAAAAAATATATATTACTATATATAAATTTTTATTCAAAATAATTTCCATGAAATAAAGTAAATGCACAAGAAGATGAATTAATGAAAATGAGAGAGATATTAAATCAATTCGAAAATAACATTTAGAAATGGAACGTCAATATAACAAGAATTAAAAAAAATTAAAAAATGGACTTGGAAAATGGAGGAATATCAAATATGAATGGTGATATGAGAATAAGAAATAGATTCAATGAAAATGTACCACACCAAATTTATCTAATAATAGAGATGGTAAATATCAAAATCAGTATTAAAATGAAGAATAAATGAAATTTTTTTAAAAAAAAAAACAGGAAACAAACAATAGTCGTTATTTTACTCATAATATATATAATATTTTGTATTATTAAATTCACATGTATTAATGATAAAAATATAAATTATATAATGTACTTTATTTTCCGAAATAAATAAAGGCTACATGAATGGCAATCCACAAAATGAATCACCACGTCAAAAACAAATAAAGAATGAAGATAAATTATTATCGCCAGCAGCCACCACCAATGGCAATGAGACAAAATAATAAAGTATATATCATCGTCGTTCATCATTATTATTAAGTATATAATATTGGAATTTTTCATTAAAATATACACAAATATAGATAAATCTTTAATGGATATCTACATTTTCATTATAATTTTTTTTTTTTTTGCAGAAATATATTTCATATTAAGATTAACAATAAATATTATTCATATTATTTATTAATATCAGATAATACAAGAACAACCAGTTACTGGTGTTTGTAATCTTGATCCAGATAAAATACCAAGAGAATACAAGAGAGAAGGTCAAGATTGGTTAGTTGTTTATAACCCAAAAGCACCAAGATTATTAAATGTTGAATTATATCACAATTTAGAACATGATAGGTATGGCTTATATATTATTATAGAAAATTTTACATCATTCTATTAAAAATAGAAAAAAAAAAAAAAAAAGCCCGATATAATTATATATTAAAATTGAAAGTGACAAAAAAATGATATAACCAGTAAAATAGAACTTTAATTAATAGGATCAACTTTATTCTTGTTTTATAATAATTTATAGTGTTGTTTGCTGTGTAAAATTTTCTAGTGATGGTAAATATTTAGCTACTGGTTGTAATAGAGTTTCACAATCTTTGATGTTGCTTCTTGTACCAAAGTTTGGTAAGTATTAACAATAGAATAAATTAATAAAAAGTTTATGAAAAATAAAATAATAAATCATAAATAAATTATTATTCATTAAAATAAAAAAAAAAAAAAAAAAAAAAAACTAAATTATATTTACTAAATATAAAATTTTGTTAATCTTAATTTATTTATACTATTATAAAATATTTTTATAAATATAAATTATCCTTGACATGTATCCCTGAATTTGTATTGACTATTCAACCTAAACTTTTTATAATAAATAAACTATTTATAGCGAATTGGTTGAAAAGACTACACAAAAAAGAGGTGATTTATATATTCGTAGTGTTTGTTTCTCACCATGTGGTAGATATTTAGCTACTGGTGCTGAGATAAAATTGTAAGAGTATGGGATATCAAAAAAAAACAAATATTATATAATTGGGAAGGTCATGATCAAGATATTTACAGTTTAGATTGGTCAAAGGATGGAAAAACAATTGTCAGTGGTAGTGGTGATCGTACTGTAAAGGTTTGGAATTTAGATACCAAGAGTTGTACATTAACTATGAAGAATGAAAATGATCCAACTATGCCAATTGGCAATGATAATCAAATGAAAGATTCCGGTGTTACAAGTGTTGCTATTAGCCCAATCGACGGTCTATGTGTTGCTGCTGTAATTATTTTATAGTGTCATAATATATATAAAGTATCATACTATGATACGTTAAACATCATATTTTTATATATTAAAATATATACTTTTGTCATTAATTATTTAAAACTGTATTTTCATAATAATAGGGTTCATTAGATAAATTGTTAGATTATGGGATACCAGAACTGGTAAACTTCTTGAACGTTTTGATGGACACACAGATTCAGTTTATAGTGTTGCATTCTCAAATGACGGTAAATCAATTGTATCCGGTTCATTAGATAAAACATTAAAGATTTGGGATATATCACCACAAACCTTACAATACTTAAGATCAGAAGAAATAAGAGATAAAAAACTTTGAACCAATTATTAATAAAAATTGTCGTCACACCTTTACTGGTCATCGTGATTTCGTTTTAAGTGTTGGTTTCAGTTCATCTCAACAATATGAAAACCGTGAAAGTAACGAATGGGTAGTAAGTGGTAGTAAGGATAGAACAGTTACATTCTGGAATGCTAACCAAGTATACAATGGTGATCCAACTACAGTAGCACAATTTATGTTACAAGGACATAATAACTCTGGTAATTTTTTTTTTAAAAAAAAAAATTTAATTTTAATGAATAAAACCAAATAAAATTTTTTTTAAACTATTATTAATATCAATCTTTTATATTTTATTTTTCTTCTTCTCTATATACTTTTATGATAAACCAACAATGAATCATTAGTAATAAGCATAGCGTTAAGTCCAATTGGTGGAATGTTCGCTACAGGTTCCGGTGATAGAAAAGCAAGAATTTGGAGATACACATCAGCATAAATAGAGTATATCTATATTTATACATACACTTTTCATAATCCATTAAATATTAATAATTAATAGCGCAAATATAATAAAAAAAAAAAAAAAGAGTTTTATTCATCTCATTTTATATATATATATATATAAAGTATATTCTGATTTTTATTTATTTTTTTTTTCTTCTTTCTTCTTTTTCAATATATATTTTTAAAATATTTCATACTAAAACTTATCATACATTATTATTCTTATTGTTATTATTATTGTTATTATTATTATTATTATTTTTATTCAACTTTTTTTTTTATTATTATTACTTTATTTTTCCCTTATTCAATTTTAATTCCATATCAATAACCTATACTCATTTTTTTTAAAAAAAAAAAAAAAAATGGTTGAATAAAAATAAATATATAAATATAAATTACTAAATAATAATAATCAATAAATAATAAAAAAAAAACATAATTTTTTTTAAAAAAAAAAAAAAAAAAAAAGAAATTTGTATTTATTATTATATTGATGTGTTGTTTTAACAATAAAACCAAAGTATATAAATAATAATATTTAGGTACTTACACAAGAATATAAGAATAGTAAAAAAAAAAAAAAAGTCGTTTTTTTTATATATAAATCTTTAATGAAATGAAACTCTTAATATTTTGTTATATAATAATAATTTCTTTATCTTTTTTATCTATACATTGTTTATATTTATTTATTTACTTATTATTTATTTAGTTAGTTAGTTAGTTATTTAGTTAGTTATTTACTTATTTATTTATTTATTTATTTACTTATTATTTATTTATTTATTTATTTACTTATTTATTTATTTATTTACTTATTATTTATTTAGTTATTTATTTACTTATTTATTTATTTATTTAGTTATTTATTTAGTTATTTATTCGTTTGTTTGCTTGGCTTATATAATAAAATAATTTTTTGTGTATATAGTTTTTTTACATATATTTTTTTAAAAAATTATTGATTTTTTAGTTTTCGTAAAGTTCTTTTTGTTTTTTGTTTTATATGATGATGTGTGTGTGTGTTTTTTTTTTTTTTAATATATATTATTTCGTTACTTGAACTCCTTTCTCTCAAACTTTTTTTTTTTCTTTCTCCTTTCTTTCTTTATTACGGAAAAAAGATGAAAAAAAAAAATGATATTTTTTATATTTATTTTCACATATATAAAATATATATATATATTTATGTGTGTGTATATATCTATTATATATTATATTTTATAATAATAATAAAAAGAAAATAAAAGAAAATAAAAAAAAAAAAATTATTTTATATAAAGATGAAAAAGAAATAAAAAAAAAAAAAAAAAAAAAAAAAAATCACATATTTCTTTATTTTATGTATTTTATTATCATTTTTTTTTTTTATTTTTATTTTTATTATTTAATTAATTATTATTATTATTATTATTATTATTAAAATTAGAATTAGAATTAATATTACTATTTTTAATATTTTTCTTTATATATGTGTCTTAATAATTGGTGGATTGTTCTTGATTGGAAATTGTAGATGCTTCATCATTACTACCATCATCATCGTCATCTTCATCATCATCATCTCTACTTTCATCTTCACTTTCCATTGAAGATAAACCATTTGATATATTGGTAATAATTCTTCTTATTTCTTGTATTGTGTTATTATTGGCATTGTTATTATTACTACTCTTTTCTAAATTATCATTAAATACCTTTAATAATTTTAATATTTTATTTACTAATGCTGAAGTTTTACTTAATAGAAGCTTTAATGAACCTGTTTATATTATATACATATATAAAGAATAATAATAAATAATAAAATATTAATAATTATATCAATATCAAAAAATATATTCACATTAAAATTAAAAAAAAAAAAAAATTACCATCAGATTCAATAAATTGCAATATAGTCCATAATGCAATATGTTGTAATGTTAAATCTCTTGATTCTAAGAATCTTGATAAATAGTTTACAATTTGTGGCCAGGCTTCAACAAATGGAGAATCATCTTCTAAATGAATGGCAAGATTACCAATACAAGAAGCAGCATTTGCTATTGGAATAATAATGTTAATTTAATCAATATTAAGTTTATTATTATGAGTAATAATATAATAATAATTATAAAAGGAAATATATTATAATATATAATACATGTCTATTAAATAGGTTACCTTGAACTTCAAGTAATTCATTTTCACCAGTAAGTGGGAATATAGCATCACAAATTCTAATCTTGAATAAAAGTGGTCTTATTTCATCTATTTGATTTATTAATATTTTAATTATATTTAATAATTTTTTTTTTTTTTTTTTGAAAATTTTTAAGTTAAAAGATACATTACCACTTAAAGCTAAAATAGCTAAAGCTGCAGTCATTTCACTTTTTATTATTGGACCATAGGTTTGGCCATTGGCAAGATAGGATGAAGATGTTGCCTTTCCCTTACCAGATGAATTATTATTAGATTCAATTAAAAGATTTATAATAATTTCAGCTGCACCTTCTTTAACAATTAACTTTTTATTATAATCAGAAGCAGCCAAGTTTCTTATGGTACTAAGAGCATGGCATTGAATTTCTTCTCCTTTATCTGATGATATTAATTCAATTAATAATTTTAAGAAACCAGCTTCAACAATTGGTTTCTCGTTTACACTATGAATAGAAATATTTCTTATGCATGCTACAGCTGCTAGTATAATTTGTTGAGTATTTGATTTTAAAAGTTCTAATAATGGTGGTAAACCGCCACATTCAACAATTTCTATTTGGAATTTTTCTATTCAACAATAATAAAAAAAAAGTAATTAATAATTTGAGCTTACTCTTCCCACCTTTATAATCTATTTAAAAATGATGTTATAAATTCGTTTAATTTACCATCTGAGGCTAAATTTCTTAAAGCTAAAGCGGCTTGACATTGAATTTTTGGTATTTGAGAATTCATTAAATGTATTAAATATTGAATTAATTTGGATTCATTGGCCAATTTTACTCTATTATCAGCTATATTGAAAAAAAAAAAATGGATATTAAAAAATGGCTATAAATCTTGATTTTATTTCCTTTTTAACTATTTACCATCTACTGCTATATTACTAATGGCTGTTATACAATAGTATTGAACATCTTTATCATTAGAATTTAATAAACTAACTAATAATGGAATAGCACCTGCGTTAACTAATTGATGACGGTTATCCTCTGTTATAATAATATAAGTGTATATTGGAGTTAAAATTAGTCTATATTCTTTATTTCATTAAAAATTAAATAATAATAACAATAATAATAATAATAACAGTAATTAATAAATTAGTTACCTGTATGTGTCATATTTAATAAAGCACCAGTAGCATTTCTTTGAACTCTGATATCTTTCGATTTGGCAAGCTTTACTAATTCAACTAAAGCACCACTTCTAGCAATCTTTCCCTTATTTTCATCTTTTTATTTATAATAACATAGTATTTATTATAAATTTTAATTTTAATTTTCAAACGTTTTTCAAATGAAAAAAAAATGGAAAATCTAAATTAATGAAATGTTCAACTGTGGATACTTACTATGTGTAGCTAAATTAGTAATACAGCCAACTGCATTACATTGAACTTCAACATTTGATGACTTCATTAATTGAATTAAAGGTTCAAGACCACCAAGTTGAACAATTAATAATTTATTTGGAACAGTAACAGCTAAGTTACCAAGAGCAGCAGCAGCAGCTCTTTGAACTTCTGAATCATTGGTTTGTAAAAGATACATAATTGGTTCTAATGTATCGCGATTAACCTCTCTAACATCTATAATAATTTAAGGGAAATTTATAATTAGTTTATCATTACAATAGTTATCAATGGTCAATATACATATTTACGATCTTTGTATTCATTCATTCATTATTAAATCTTTACCTTTTTCTGTAATTTCAGCAAAAGCTAGAGCAGCTGAACGCTTTAAATCAATATTTTCAGAATAAGCTAATGTGGAAAGAGTACGAAGTGGATCTCCTTGGAAGAAATCAGTTCTCTTACGGTCTATTTTTTATTTTTATTTATTTAAAAAAAAAATGTTATTTTTTTCCACCATTTTCATATATAATAACTAATTTGTTATTCATTCTTCATTAATAATTACTTTCAAGATATTGTAAAAGTTCGGTTACAGCATCTCTTTCATTTTCCTGTAATAATGGTTCATAAACATCATTTCCTAAATTACCTTTATATATTTCAACATAATTTCATATATCAATAACTTTTTCTGTTTTTTTTTTTTTTAAAAAAAAAAAGCATATATATATAGATATATTTATTAAAAATAAATATTACTGATTTATCAATTATACTTACGTTTTCTACCAAAACAAATACTAAAGCATTGACTTAAACAATTCATTTTTCCTTTCTTTACAATTTTAATTTACTATATATATGTGTGTGTAATTTGTTTTCAGTTGTTGTTAAACTTTGACTTTATTGCTGTTTAACTATCTTTATTATTAAGGTTTTTTCTTTGTTTTATAAATATAATAAAACATTTTTTTTATTATTAGTACTGTTCACTGCTTGTTTTACTTTAATTTTTTTTTTTTTAATTTAAAACATGTCAAAAGTAAAATATTCTTTAAATTGTCTATATACTTTTTCCTTTTTAATCTATTAATTAAATTGAAAATAGGTATTATAAATTATATAAAAAGAGAGAATACCTACTATAATGGGATTGTATGATGTGAAATAACAGATACTTAAATATATTGAATATTGAAATACTTTGTACATTATTTAAAGAGTTATACATAAATAATAAAAAAATTATTATTTAGTATTATATAAATAAAAGTGTTTAATATAGATTGTCTATTTATTTTCTATTTTAAATTCAACATTGTTTTTTCCTTAACAGATTTTGAAAACATTTAATAAATTTTATGATTTATAAACATTATAAATATAAACAAATATGTATATATTATTTTATAAAACCAATGTTTGGTAAAAATAAATATATATTGATTAAATTACAGACTGAAAGTAAAATTGACATTTGAACTAGATTTTGTATTTCATAATAAATATATATATTTATTAAATATAAAAAATAAGAATTAAATTAATAAATATTGTTGTTTATTTTTTATTAACATAAATGGAAATGTTTAATTATTATTGCTGTCATTAATATCTTAAAATATTTTATTACTTTATCAAATTTCATAATTACCAATTAATGTCCTTAATTTATATTAAATACGCAATCTTTTAAATATTTTTGAAATAGAAAATAAAATAGGCATCATCAAATACTTTAGAAAATATTAAATACTACTTACATTCTAAAAAATTGAATACAAAAAAAAAATAAATTTATTATTATGAATTAATACTATACAATTAAATAAAAGGATTTAATAACTTATATAATACAAACCTTTTCTTCTATTATTTATTGAGTGCTACTATAATCAATTTTGATTTACAAAAATAAAAAAAAAAGATTTGTTACGTTACTAAGAATATCTTTTAAAATGAAAAGTCTTGTAAATTATTATATAAATCACTTATAAATTGCTTTTTTCTTTAATAATTATTACCTTCTATTTTTTTTATTGAAAAAAAAAAACGTAACTTAAATAATATTTATTATTTTTTCAATAAAATTTTATATATTTTTTTAATCTATATAAATTATTCTTCAAAAATAAAAACAAAATTACAATTAACATATAATTATATTATTTAGTTAATTGATGGTGTCAAATTATAAATGTGAATTTAATTGATGAAAATTAAAATAGTATTATATTTATTAATAAATTGAAATGATTTTTACGAATTAATGGATAATTTTTGATGTTCTTTATTCAAAAGAATTTACGAATATTAAAATATGAATTGGTATTATGATAAATGAATATTAATTAATATGGATTAAAAAAAAGTTATAGCTGATTATTAATATTGATATTCTTAATATTATTAAATGATACAATCAATAAAAGAAATATTGAAATATCTTTTAATTCAGGAATAACTAATATTGTATTATTTATAATTAATATATGTTTTTAATTCCTCTTTCTCTCTTTGGTTTTTTTTTTTTTTTTTGTTTATTTTTTTATTTTGTTTTTGTTTTGTTTTGTTTTTTTTACTTGCTTTATTTATTTTTTTATATATATATTTATTTATTTCCAATCCTTTTTTATATATATATGTTCAATTAAGATGATAATGTGATTTTAATATATTAAAAAAAAAGTATTATAAGAAAACAATAAATCTTTAAAAAAAAAAAATAAAAAAAAAAAAGTAAAGAAAAGAAAAATAAAAGTTTTTATTTTTTATTTTGTTTTTTTTTTTTTTTTTTTGTTTTTTATTTTTTTTTGGTTTGTTTTTCTTTCTTTTCTTTTCTTAATTATTAACAAGTAAATATAAAAAGAAATTTCAATTTCAATTTTAATTATTAATAATAAAGAAAAAAAAATTACTTTTTATTAAAAGTAAAAAAAAAAAAAAAAAAAAAAAAAAATTCTTTTTTTCTTTATATTAATTTTAATTTATAATAAAAAATTTTAATAAAAAAAATAATAAAAAGTTTGTTATCTACAAAAATTATGGTGGTGATGGTAGAAGACAAGTAAAAAAAAAAAAAGTGTATCTCTTTATTATTATAAATATATATTTTATTCTATGTGAAATAAAGAGTATTATAAAGTTAAAAAAAATGAAATAGAATTTATAAATATTATATTTATTTAATAATCTCATAAAAAAAAAAAAGTAATTATTATATAAGATAATGATAAAAGAAAAAAAAAAAGTGAATTAATTACCGTTATCAAAAAAAATAAATAATAAGCTTTTTAAATACTTTTCTTCACTTTATTTCTTTATGGACTTTTAAAGATTAACTTTAATAAACTTTTTTATAAATATTATTGTTAATTATTAATTATTATTATACTTTTAAAATAATTATAATAATTATAATTAAAAAAAAATTGCTTTGATGAAAAAGAATAAAAAAAAGAAGGGTGAAAGGAGAAAAATAACTAGCAATAACTTTTTTATAATAAAAGTGTATCATATATTAGGATATTATAACTACTTGTACCCAATAATTGATTATTTAAAATATTCACATTTCTTTACAACCTTGTAAAAGTATTATTTAAATGGTATAAAATAAAATAATTGCTGCTACAACCTAATTTTTATGTTCAAATTCATTAAAACTAAAAATGAAAATATAAAAAAAAAAGGAGTCATTACTTTACTATTTATATCAAGATAACTTTCTTGTATGATTACAGTTTTAAAGTTATGTTACAGGAAATGAAACTTTACTCGGTAATAACATTTTTTAAAAAAAAAAAAAAAAGTTGTTCAATAAAATGAAATTAAAATTAGTATATAAATGATATTATCCTTATTAAACTATTTTATTATTACTACTACTACTACTTTATAAAAAAAACTTTTTTTAACCTTTTTCCTCTTCTCCGACGATTTGGTTTTTGAAAAATTAAAAATATTAAATCCGATTATTAAAAAAAAAAAAAAGGAAATATACTGCAATATATTATAATTTATTGTAATATATTACTTTATTTAATTTATTAATTGATATTCTAAATCCAATTAATAATAAATAAAAAAAATTTATTAATTTTTTAGGTTTTACAATAATTTAAAAGATGTTACATTTTTTAAATAAAAAATTAATGTACAATATTTGTATTACATATTACATTAATATGATATTTTATAATAATACAGTATATGGTAATAAACAATATTTAAGAATATTAATAATTACATTATTAAATAATAATAATATATCTTATAATATGTATATACAGTTGATATGGATTTTAACCCAAAGATAATTATAATAATATTTTCAAGTAGTAATTATTTAATAATTTAAAAAGGATAGGATTAAATTATCCATTTAATAAGTCAAACAATTATGTCAAAACTTCTGTAAGATAGACTGAATCTAGTAAAAAAAGTAATCAAGTATACACTTTTCCTTAAAATAATTATTAGGATCATTCTAATAAATTAATATTTTAGTACTTAAGAAAAAAAAAAAAACTTTATCCTATTTTAAGAAAATATTTGAATTAATAAAATTGATTAATAAATTGAATATTCCATGAAATAATTTTGTAAAAAAAAAAAAAAAAAAAAAAAAAAACTTAATTTCTCATTACGTTTTTACTTTTTTTTTGTTTGTTTGTTTCAATTTCAAGATCAATTACTAAATTGTTTTCAATATTATATTTAATAGTATTGGTATTATAATAATTAAAAATATATAAAGGTAAATAATATTTTTTTTGAATAATATATTACTGTACAGTGTGTCAATTTCTTTTTATCTAGCATTGGCATATTTAACATAGTTGAATTTTATTAAAAATGAAAACTTCATCTCTTTTTTTTTTTTTAATATTATTCATATAGAATGTAAAATGGACTTTCGATTGAACAAAATTAGTTATTCTTTTATATTTAAGATATATCATATTTTAAGTTTATTCATTATTTAATATTTATTTACAGAAATCCACTATATTTATATATAGAATTTATGACTCTCAATTTACTTAACATTCTTTTATATATTTCCAAATTACAAATAATAACATTTGTCTTGCTTTATATAAAACAAATACTTATTTCTTTAAACTTGTAACCCATATCAATGTATTTGTCACATGATATGACGATACTATGGATGATCCATATAAAATGAATAATTTGTTCATTATTACTTTGGTAACACAATGATACAATAATAATAATCTTGTATTATTTATGTTACATTATTTTAAAATCTGTTACATTATTTTAGAATATATTTAACTTTTCATTGTGTTTGTTTTTCCTGTCTTTGACTTCTTCAACAGTGCATTAACTCTATGATAGATCTAATTGAGATTCTTTATTTTTTTAAATATTCATAGTTAATATTTATTGAAGGAATTAATCCGTATTAAAGAGAGCAAGTTTATAATAATTTAATTGTGATTATAATAACTCAAATACATTAATTCTATTCATGATTATCATAACCATTATCGATTTTTTGAAATTCTTTAAAAATCTAGACTTTTTTATTTATTTTTTAAACAAATTAAAAAGTATATTAATTTTTTCAGGTTTAATGTATAATTAGTTGTAGTTATATAATAATTTATAATACAACTCTAAGATTATAATTGGTTATATCTTGTATATATATAAAAAAGCAGATGATGAATACAACTCTTCAAATATAAAGTTTAATAATAAAATGATAAAGGAATAAACTTTTTTTTAAATTAATAATTATATACATACTACTGCTATTTTACTGTATCAAAAAAAAAGTAATAGACATTATTATATATAAATAATATTTTTTAAATTTCAATTTAACTATTAAATAATAGATATAAATAATTAAAATCTTTATAATGCTTAAATAAATAATCTTTACGAATTATTTTCTTTTTTTCTATTTTAATCTATATCATTATTTATCATTTTAAATCTATAAATGATATAATGATAGAATACAGAAAGATAGAAAAATTAAGATTTTTCTAAATTTCTTTTCTTTCTTTCTTTTTCTTTTTTTTTTTTTTTTTGGTAATTCTATTAAAGTAATAATTATCTTTGTATTTCATTTTTTTTTTATTTTTACAACTATATTACATTTTCTTGCTTCTTTATGTAATTTAGTTAATTTTATTTTTTGTGATATTTAAAGTTTTTTTGGAATTCAATTAATTTATTGAAATCCCAAAAATAATATGGATACAAAAGTATTTTGGTCAAATTTTAATAACTTGATTCCCTTTTGAAATTTCAATGTAATATACAATTTCATTATTACAAAAACTTTTATTACAATAGAGATTATTTTTTTAAAAAAAAAAAAATTTTATATAAATATATTTTATTTTCTTGGAGTAAAATATTTGTTGATTAAATCTATTCTTCTTTTTTCTCTTTCTTCGATTTCTTTACGTTTGTCATCTAAATATTGATTATAGGATATTTCTAAGCTTAATCCTTTTTTCTCTAAATACTTGTAGTTTTCATTATTAAGACAATCAAATTCACGTAAATAATTAAAGACATCAGCATTCACATAATGATAATAATCTAATTCCGTATCTTGATCAGTACGACCACAATATCTGAAAACATAGTCCCAGATATCATCTACTTTACACCAGCTTCGGTAATATTCATAGTTTAAATCGGCTCCCTTTTCTATTAATAAATCGGCTATTTTAAAATTATTTTTAGCTATTGCTTCGAAAAGTGGTATTTTAAACGATTTATGGTGTTCTTTTACTCCATAGTTTAATTCAGTATATGGTGTTTTTTCAATAATATATTTTATAATATCCAAAAAAGCATTATTCTTTATAGCATATATTAATATATCAAAAATTGGAATATCAAATGCTATAAACATTTTTTTTCAGGATTGGTAGCGTTCATACCATATAAATTGACTTTTTTTGTTTCAATATAATTTTTGAATCCATTAAAATCATTTCTTTGAATAAATAAACACAGCTCAGGATTATTATCGCTATCATCAGTATGATAATTATTAAACATATTAAACATATCAAACATCATTCAAAATATAAAGATAAAAGAAAAAAACTATTTGACTATAATTTTTTTAATAATTATTTTTTTCTCTTTAAATAAAGTAAATCAAAAAAAATTTTTTTTACAGAAAATGGTTATAAAATGGTCATTAAATTGGTCGAAAAAAAGAATGAATAGGAAACATTTAGATTACACGGAATGAGTATTATTTAATGAGTGTTATTGGAATGAATACTATAGCAACACACACGTTTAATAACATCACTAGTTTTTAATTATTTTTATATCGTATTACACAATAGTATGGTATAAAAATAATTAAAAGAAAAAAAAAAAAAAAACAGCTCTAATTTTTCAATAAATGACTGAATCTTTATTAAATCAAATTAATAATAATATTATTATTGTTTTTTTTTATTCTATAGTTTCATTATTGAAATATTATTATTAAATTTATTAAATTAATAATTATAAAACAATTGCTTGTTTGCTTGTTTTTTCAATTATTATTAATAATATTTAAATAAAAATAGAATTGAAATAATGATATAATATTATTATTGAAAAAAAAAAAAAAAAAGAATAATTATAAAGTATAAAATATGGTGTTATTTAATATAAATAAATAAATAAATAAATTATTATTATTATTATTATTATTACTATTATTATTATTATTATTATTATTATTATTATTATTATTATTATTATTATTATTATATTATTATTATTATTATTATTATTATTATTATTATTATTATTATTATTATTATTATATTATTATTATTATTATTATTATTATTATTATTATTATTATTATTATTATTATTATTATTATTATTATTATTATTATTATTATTATTATTATTATTATTATTTTTTTTTTTTTTTTTTTTTTTTTTTTAAATAATAATAAATATTTCATGTTTGAATATTTATTCTTGTTTGTTTAAAAAAAAAAAAAAATGATGTTAAACGAAAGGAGTGCTTTTTTTTTTTTTTTTTTCAAAGTGTTTAATGTTATATTCCTCCAACAATAAAGTAATATATTTTAAAATTAAAATAGAAGAAAACGGTTTTATTTATTTATTTTTTTTCTTTTCCTTTATTTAGTTACATAAATAGTGTAGAATATATATAAAAAAAATGTTTATTTTTTTTAAAAGATATAATAGATATAAGTAATTTATCATTTATATCTATGGTAATTTTAAAAATATATAAACAAAAACAATTTTATAATTTTATAAATATTTATAAACGAAAACTAATATTTTTTTTTTTTTTAAAAAAAAAAAGAGGTATATCAATACCATTCATTAATAATAACTACATAATAAAATGAATCATATATAATTATGTAAAAAAAAAAAAAAAAAAAAAAAGTCACCCTCATGTTCAATACGTATATTTATATAGTTTTAAAACGGGAATGAAAAAGATAAAGTTTCATAGGTATTTTTTTATTTTATTCCCCCTCTTTTTTTTTTTTTTCCTTTCTCATTTACACCTAAATACCGGCAAAATTTGAAAAGTAGTCATTAATACTTGAATAGATATCACCCATTAAAACATTTTCAAGACTACCATCTTGTAAATCACTTCTTGGGCATTGGAAAGAGACCCTACCCTTATAAGTTGGACTGTAGACAAGATCAATAATATAAATACCAATATCAACTTCATATTGAATTTCAATAGTTTCTTGATAGGAACAAGCTTTTAATAAATAGGTTAAAGCTTTATCCTTTAAAACATCATTAACATAGTAACCAATTGTTACAGGAAGTGTAAATTTTGTAGTGGAATGATTTTCGAATTTTAAATCTTTTTGGCCACCTTTTCCTACTAAAGTCTTTTCAAGATTAGCAGTTTGAAGGAAAATTCTGGTATCTAAACTATGTACATATAAATTATAAAAGTTGTCATTCTTGACATTAACATTAATATCCAAATCAATTTCTACACCACCCTTATTTTCATTAATTGCTGAAGGAATTTCATAACGAATAGGGCTTTTTCCTTCCTTTACACTTGATAATTGAATTTCAGCAATATCAACATTTGGAATTTTTGGCCAAAAGATTAATACCATGACACCAATAAAGATTAAAATAGCTACTGTTATACTAACACATAACCATAATGGACAACATAAACAACATACGGTACTTTTTCTTGGTGGTTTCATGGATTTTTCTTCATCGTCATGAATTGGTATTGTGGTGGCACCGTCTGCAAGAAGGAAAGCTTTTGAACTTTTATTTTCATCATGACCCATTTTGTTGGATTTTTTTATATTTTTAGGTTTATTAACAACAGGAGGATTATTACTTTCAATAGGTTCTGCAGCGATACTATGATTAGAATCAATAATTGAATTTAAATTAGTTATATCGTTTTGATTTATTGCTTCTGCACTAATTTTTGGTGAATGATTTAAATATTGTTGTGAAGCTCTTTTATTTTCCTCAGCAATTTCTTTTGCTTTACGTTTAATACTTGGTTGAGAATATAAATCACTTTGATATGGGTTACTATATTGATTGGTACCTTCACTACCAATGAATCCTTTTTTTTTTTATTTAAAGAAAAATATTTTATATAATATTATATATATATATAATGGTTAAATATTAAAAAAAAAATATATAATATTTCACTTAGTAAAAATATTTAAATACATATCGAAATCTATATAAAGAAACAAATAAATTTAAATATATCTTTCACACAAATGAGAAAATATATTTAATTCTATTGTTCTTTTACTTAAAATTACCGATATTATTATTATTATTTTCCATTTTTACTTTTTTTTTTTTTTTAAAAAAAAATAGATATATAATTATTTTTCCAAATTTATATATTGGTAAAATATGTCAAGTTGAATTCTACTAGATTTTTGATTTGATATATGTTAATTTTATTCTTATTTATTATTTATTCTTATTCTTATCACTTTTTATGATTCCACTCCACTTTCTCTTTCTATAGTATTTATTGGTTTAGTTAAAATTTTATTATAATTAATCTACTTTCAACACTCATATATTTATTTCAAGTTTTTCTTTCTCTAAAATCTTATTATTATTCCACTATTATCATTTCCAATATTCTTATTTTTTTTTATATTTGTTATATTAAAGTAAAATTATTAAATAAATATAGTTAATAATTAATTTTTAATAAAATATAATAAATATTTTAGTTTTTCTTTCCTAATCAATTATTATACTATTTATTATAGGACTAAAGATATTATCATTTAGTCAAAATTTATATTGGTTTTTATTTAAATAAATTTAAATTTTTTCTCTTTCCAAATTCAATTATACTTGTTGAATGTTTCCAAATTATTATTATTATTTTTTTTTTTACTAATTTTTATTTTTTTTAAAAAAAAATCAAGAATTAATAATATTTATAATGGTGAATTTTACTTTGCTGTAATTTATATTGTTGTGTTGAATTTGAATAATATTTTATAATAAACTTTCTCTTTTTTCTTTATCTTTATTATTATTAT
Organism: Piromyces finnis; assembly: GCA_002104945.1. NCBI lineage: Eukaryota > Fungi > Neocallimastigomycota > Neocallimastigomycetes > Neocallimastigales > Neocallimastigaceae > Piromyces > Piromyces finnis. Next base: position 1,816 of record MCFH01000176.1, on the reverse strand, counting down.
TATTATTTGTATCGTTTATTTATTTATTTATTTTTATCATCAATGAATAAACATTTACTTTTTTTTTTTTTCTTGCCTTCTTTTCAGAATAGATATACCTATATTTTAAAAGGTGAATGCGTGATAGTAATAGTATTTCTTTTTAAATAATTAAATTGCTTTATTTATTTACAACTATATATAAATATTATTATATAAATATTGCTGTTATTTCCGTTATTCTTATTAAAATAACGAATAAAATGTTCACTTTTTTATAATCAACAATTTAAAGAAAAAAAAAAAGATTTTTTTTTTTTTTTATTAATAAAAAAAGAAAGGGAAAAATAAAGAAAAAAAAATTTTTTTTTTGATGTAAATCCTCATCATCAAAATTTTTATAATAAATAAAGTTTTACTATTTAAATAATAAAAAAAAAAAAAAAATTCAGCATCTTTAAAAGAATTCATGACAAATTTTCTTGCCTCAAAATTATTTTAACTTTATCATAAACAAACATTTATAATTATAGAATTATTATGAACAAAAGGTTTATATAAATAAAATACTTTTACTACACTTTTTGCTTTTATAATTTGTTTGCTTTGCATTTTAGTTTTTTTTTTTTTTTTTTTTTTTGGTTTTTTTTGGTTTTTTCTTCATCTTCAAAAAAAGGTAAAAAGTCACTTTTTTTGGACAATTTTTTTAATATTTCTCAATAACAAAGCGGCAATTTCTTTAAAGAAATTAAAAAAACCGTAATTATTTAATTTTTAATTTGCCACTTTTAACAATTAGTGTTTATAATATTTAATCCATTTGTTATTATATTTTTAATATAATAAGCCATAATTAAAATTTAATTTTTTTAATTTTTAAAATTTAATTAAACTTTTATTAAAGAATTTTTAAAAAAAAAAATTAAATTCTTCTCCATTTAACAAAAGTTCCTTTGAAAGGTAGAAAATTCTCAAAAAAAAATTATAAAAATTATATCACTAACAGTATAATGAATTTAGTATGTAGGTGTCCTTTCATCCTAAAAATATATAATATTTCTTTTTTTTTTATTTACTACTTTTCAGGCCTTTTAGAACAAAAAACAAAAATACTTTTTTTTTTGACACTTTAATGAATTAAATTTAATTAAAACAATAAATAATATATAATGGAATTGAATTATAGTTTAAATTACAATAAATTATAATATAAATACATTTAATACTATTGTATATATTATTAATATATTAGTAATTAGTAATATTTATTTATATTAGATTATATATTTAATATATTAAATACATTATTTATTAAATTGACCAATATATTAATTAATAAATTGGAATATATATGAACCATTTAACCAAAGTTTATAATTTAAAAATTTAAATTTAATCAAAACATGGCATTTTATAATATATTAAAATATACTATAATATATATCACATTACATAACAAATTTAAAATTAAATGAAAGAATAAATAAATGCTAATTAAAGTAAATGAATAAATGTAAATAAATATTTATAAAATTTAATGCTTTTAAATAATAACTTTTAAAGAACAAGATTTCAAATGAATGAATAAGTAAAGCATAATAAGATTTAATGTTATTTAATATTTCATTAATACTTTATTTTTTAAAATATCATTTTTGGCGATACTTTTTTTCATTTATATTTTCTGCCAAATTCAATGGTCATTTTTTAATTTTTAGGCATTTTTTCATGGTAAATTTAGTTTGGGGCAATACTAAAAAAAAAAAAAAGAAATTTACTAAAAATGGTAAAAAATTCATTTTATAAATAAATGAATGAGTAAATAATAACTAATAAA
>MCFH01000175.1:0-21292 GCA_002104945.1 Piromyces finnis | reverse complement strand
TGCTCTTAAACCATCTTGTAACAATTATTAAAATTAAAATGTAAAAGAAATCGATACTATAATAAATTAATAAATAAAAATAAAATAAATTTATTAATATATATTATTTATAGTAATAGTTAAAAAGAATAGTAACAACAAACTAAATATATAAATATAAATAAAAATAAAATATATTATAAAAATATAAAACAAAAAAAATGAATTATTAAAAATTATAATTATAAATGTGTGTTCCATCTAACTGTATAAATATCTTATAATTTATTTCCTATAATGTATTTACTGGATAAAATTTATTTTCTATTAATAGTCTTTATAATTGTTTAATAAACGATATATTTTTGGCGTTGTCTATTTGTAATTTGTAATTTTTATACCATTTTAAAATAAATTCATAAAAGTACCTTTTATGATGCTTGTTTAAAATTCATTCATAATAATCTGTTATTTTGAAGCCTATCTACTTAACCCTTTTTACTATTGATTGTCTTTCTTTTTCCGATCAAAAATCATTTTCTTTTTAAAAATTCTTTTATTAAATGATCATTTCAAATTCCTAAAAAATTTGTTATATTGAATCTAATGAAGATTATTATTCAAAAATCATTTAATAATAATTGTCAATTATTAATTTATAATAATAAGGATTTTATCAGTGAAAATTTTTTAACGTATTAAAAAAAACAAATTTTTTTATGTAAAAACAAGATAATATCATATTTCTCTATTGCATTTCTAATGAATTCTAATGATTAAATCTTAAATGAATTATATCAAAAAGAAAATATATATATATATATATATATAAATATTTTACTAATAAATAACAACAATAGAAATAACAAAACAAATATTACAAATTAAGAAGTTAGATATGTCAAATACTTTCAATTTCTTTTGAAAATTTTATTGGGATTTTATATTATAAAGAATTTATAATAGTTTTATTAATTAATTACATTGAATTTTATAAATTATGCTTATAAAATAAGTAATATGTTTTATAAAATAATTTAGCAATAAAATGATTACTAAAAAGATATTTTTAATATTTTATTAAAATATATTTAAATACATGCATGATCAATATATATATATATTAATTATTAATGTATTTATTTATACTTTAAATTATATTTTTATTAGTTTTATTTTTTTATATTTTACCTAAAGTTTAAATACATTGAGAGTAGAATTGGTTATATTCATGACAGGTAGTACCTTGTTCACAACATGTTGGACCAGAATAACCAATACCACCACATTGCGCCCATTTTTTAACACAATTCTCTTGTGATTGACTTGTTGGCTCAGATGAATTTATGGTAACGGTAACTTTTTCAGTAACAGTAACCTTTTTAGTGACAGTAATTGTAATTGGTAAACAATTAAAATCTGATGTTGATATTGTTGGGATAGTCTTGGTTGAAGTAGCAGTGGTGGTAGAAGTTGGATAGTCTTGGTTGAAGTAGCAGTGGTGGTAGAAGTTGGGATAGTCTTGGTTGAAGTAGCAGTGGTGGTAGAAGTTGGGATAGTCTTGGTTGAAGTAGCAGTGGTGGTAGAAGTTGGGATAGTCTTGGTTGAAGTAGCAGTGGTGGTAGAAGTTGGGATAGTCTTGGTTGAAGTAGCAGTGGTGGTAGAAGTTGGGATAGTCTTGGTTGAAGTAGCAGTGGTGGTAGAAGTTGGGATAGTCTTGGTTGAAGTAGCAGTGGTGGTAGAAGTTGGGATAGTCTTGGTTGAAGTAGCAGTGGTGGTAGAAGTTGGGATAGTCTTGGTTGAAGTAGCAGTGGTGGTAGAAGTTGGGGATAGTCTTGGTTGAAGTAGCAGTGGTGGTAGAAGTTGGGATAGTCTTGGTTGAAGTAGCAGTGGTGGTAGAAGTTGGGATAGTCTTGGTTGAAGTAGCAGTGGTGGTAGAAGTTGGGATAGTCTTGGTTGAAGTAGCAGTGGTGGTAGAAGTTGGGATAGTCTTGGTTGAAGTAGCAGTGGTGGTAGAAGTTGGGATGTTTGGTTGAAGTAGCAGTGGGTGGTAGAAGTTGGGATAGTCTTGGTTGAAGTAGCAGTGGTGGTAGAGTTGGGAAGTTTGGTGAGTAGCAGTGGTGGTAGAAGTTGGGATAGTCTTGGTTGAAGTAGCAGTGGTGGTAGAAGTTGGGATAGTCTTGGTTGAAGTAGCAGTGGTGGTAGAAGTTGGGATAGTCTTGGTTGAAGTAGCAGTGGTGGTATATACTGGTAATGCTTTAGTAAAAGTTCTTGTATCACGTCCACAAAAACACCATTTTGCATTTTCAATACTCCATTCACCATATTTATCCCTAATGTAATAATATCACAAGTATTATTGTCTTTACAATAGTTTATATCGTCAGGTAAGGGTAATAATGTTGCAGAAGCAGTCTTGGTAGTTGTAATGAATACAGTTTTCATTGTAGTTGTAATAGTTTTTTCAGCTATCGGTGGGTTTAGTGGAATTTTTGAAGGGAGGCTTGTTTGTTTTGATATATATTCATAAGAAGGGTTCATATAAGTAGTTGTTTGAGCATTAGAAAATACAACTACAAATAAACCAATTAATAGAATATAACAAAATTTCATTTTTATTTTTTAGTTTATTTTATATATTTTATATATTTTAATATATTTTAAATTAATTATTTTTAGTTTAAAAATAATTAAACCCTTTCAATTTTTATTTTTTTTTTAAAAAAAATATTAACATAATAATTTTTTTACTTTTATATCCTTGTTTAAAAAAAAAAAAAAAAAAAAAAAAAAAAAAAAAAAAAAAAAAAAAGAGAAAATTATATTATTTAGAATTTAGATGCAACATAAAAAAAATTTTTTTAATATATATTAATTAAAAAGGAAATTATTACTATATTCTAAAATAATTAAAATTATATTAATTTACTACATTGTTCAACAAATCCATCATTTTATTTATATATATTTAATGTATTAAATATATAGTATTTAGAACCAAGCCGTAAATTGTAGATAAAAAATAAATTTTTCATGTACTATATATTAATAAATTTTAAATATTATAAAATAAATATAATATAAAGTTTATAAGTATGTTAAATATATACAACATAATTTTATGGTAATATTTCAATTTTGAAAAGAGTATAGATTGATATGGATAAAATTCATCAATATATTAAATTAAATATTGATAATTAAATTATGTTGTTTAATATTTTCATTATATTTCGTATTTAATTTCATATTTAAATTATATTAATGGGGTTATGTATTATATTCTTTATACAATCAAGCCATATATTTATTAAAATGTATATTTAAATTTACTATTATATGTTAAATACTTAGTATCTGTTTTACATTAAATTAATGATGGTAAATTAATATAATTTTAAATGTGTTTTATATTAAATGTTATAAAAAGGAATGGATTGAATATATGATTGAGTAAGTTATTGAAATGGTTGATTTTGTTTACTCGGATTACTTTAAATACTGTAATAATGATCATTAAAGTATTTAGAATTGGTTAACGGATAAGCATACGTTCAATTGTATATGCCAAACAAGCATTTCAATTATATAATCTGGATTAAAAATTTCTTTAGTAGATGACATTTTAGTTTTTCTTTTTTTTAATAATTCTAGTATATTAATAATAATAATAATAATAATAAATGTATAAATGTTATATTAATATTAGCGACAGAAATATAGAAATAATAATAATTTTATTTATTTGTAGATTTAATATTTTTATCAAGCGCATAAAAACAAATAATTATTCTAATATGTGAAGGAAATTTTATATTTATTGTAATAAATGTATAAATAATAACCCAAATATAAAGGAATAAAAAAAAAAAAAAAAAAAAAAAAAAAAACTTTGTAAATAATTAAATATAATAAATATATATATAATACCTAAAGAATTATTTATAATTTTAATCATATTATATCATCTTTTTAATATTTACTATTTCTAAAAGATAATTAAAGGGTTAGTTTTAATTATTGTATATTGTTATTATTTCATTTATATATATAAATATTTTAAACCAGTGTAAACACAGGCAATATATCAATAAAAAATAAAGAAAATTATATAATTTATATAAGAATAATGGTATAATTAAAAATAAAAATTTTACTTATTAACAACACATATAAAAATTATATGTGAAAAATATTCATTTTGAGATAATTTTTATTTAATTAATATTACATGAGACCATGAGACTTTGAAATAATAAAAGGGCTATAAAATTGTACATTTTAATGCTATTTTTTGGTATATTGAAATTCATTCAATACTAAATACTACAAGTGATATATATTGTATCTATTTTGTTTTAATATCTTAATATTTTTTAAATTTTAAACTTTGCTTTCTATATTATGTTATGAATTTAATTCAGTATTACATTTTTAATGTATTACATTATTACATTATTGAAATAATAATTAATTATTAAATGAAATGATTAAAATTTTAACCCTTAAAGAAAAAATTTATGTGAAATTTGTTGTTATATATCTTTACTACAAAATAGAATAAGAGGAATAAGAGTATTAATGCAAATATCGATTTCATCAATTATCAATTAATTAATTGAAATATCACAGTTATCACAGTGATATTTTAAGAATAGAAGAAAATATATATATATTATATTGTAGTAATATACGAGGGTTTTTGTATAAAAACGCTCTCTATAACATATTATACAAGATTTATTTTGAAATAATAATCAATATTATAAAAATTAAATAGTATTTATTATCATGTTACTATTATATTTTAAAAATATTTAAAGTAAATAGCTCACAATAGAATTATGCTTAAAATAAAATTTTTACATACATATATTTTTTAATAATTTTATTTATTGTTTTATTTTTGCTCTTATATATATACATTTATTATTGTTTTATATATATATATATATATATATATATATATATATTTCATCATTTTTATTTACTATCTTTTAGGTAAAACTTTTATTTTATTACTTAAATAAATTATATAAAAACGTGAATTTTTAATATTTCTATATATATTATATATACTTTTTTAAATATATATTATAATATACCTTTATATAATAATTCAACATATGATAATATGATATAATTTATAAAATAAACATTGTATTTATTATATATTTTTTTATATTCATGAAATTTATATTATATATAGTCTTATAATCTTTTAGTTTTATTTTTTATTTATTTCTCTGTTCATCTTCTTTAATAAGAAGTTTATTTTTAATTTATCGATTTTTTTTTTTTTTTAAAATGAAATAATAATTGATATAATGTCTTTTTTTTTTTTTTTATTTATCCTCTATAGCAGAATAATTCATCAACTTTAACTTCACGAGTATAAGCAAACACACCATAAGCAATATATCCATTACAGTCTTTTTCTCGATAATTAGTTCCAGCGTAATAATATAATTCATAAAGATCAGTATATCCTGGAACGTGTTGATAAAATTCATAAACTGTGAATTCATTATTTTTGTAACCTAAATCAGCTTCATTAATGAAATCTACATTAGTTAAAGTATAATAGTGGGGTTCTCCTTTACTATCCCCTCCTCCTTCTTGTATTATATATTTACTTAAATCTGCTTTATATTGTCCACCAAATTTTTTATCAATGAAAAATTGAATAAATTCTTCGAGATTCATAGGTTCTTTACCTTCAATATATCTTTCATTACCACTCGATACAAATTCCAAATTATCAGTAATAGTGTAATCATTTAATACAAAATCAAGGTTATCAGAAAGAGTGTAATCCTTAAGTTTGATATAAATCTTTGCTTTTTCTCCTATACTATAACCGTTAGCAAGTTGTGTAACTTCAATATAAAAAGCTTTAGCACGGCTATCTGGAACATAGGCATTATATATGTAATCTAAACTTTTACCATACTTTTTAGATATATGACCTTCTACTAATTTATAAATTTCTTCTCTAGGTATATCATCAAATTTATCATTACAGAAAACCTTTATAAGTAGTATAGATAAAATAAATAGAAAAAATAACTTTGTCATTATACTATTTTAATCTTTTTTTTTTTTTTTTTTTTTTTTTTTTGAATTTTATTTTACTTTCTTTTCTTTTCTTTGCTTTTCCTAATTTAGTATATCTAAGTTATAATTTCAATTCTACTTTTTTATTTTTAGTTTAAATATTATAATTATTATTATTATTATTATTATTATTATTATTATTACTAAATCAATAATTATAAAGTTATATTTTAAATAAATAAAAAAAAATTAGTGTATTTTCTTTTTTCTTTTATATTTATTTCCTTGATATATTGTTAATATAATAAGAAATATAAATTTCATATATTAAATATATATTAGACTTTTTAAAATCTATTAAAAATTTAATATAATAATAAAAAAAAAAAAAAAAAAAAAAAGGAAAATAAATTTAATATAATTTCGGAAACGTAACACAAATTCATAAATTAATAAAGTTTCATTAAAAAAAGTTTTAATTCTTAATAAACCAAAATTAAATTTATAATTTAAATTAATATATTGTTTTTGGAATTAATATATATGATAGATTATAATACTTATATTAATATATATTATATATTATATATTATATATTTAAATTTACATATTTATGATTCCACATGGAAATAAATTTATAATTGATAATCGAATTTATTTTAGAGTTTTAGGTATTATAATAATTATAATGGAAATGTTTTGTTAACACTTGAAGAATTTTAATTATATACAATAGAACAAAATAATGATCATTATCAGCAAAGTTGTTCCTACCGGGCATTTTTACTTCTTGTTGCTTTATATCTACTAAATGTTAACCAATGCTACCCAATAAAAATATAAATAAATTACTAAGAAATATTTCTATAACAACAACAACAACAACAAAAAAAAAAAAAAATGGTTGTATTGATTAATTATTTCATTTAATTTTATTCTTACCCATTTCTTTCAACCATATTATTAATTATTAATTCTAATTATTCTTTCTAAGAATGAATCTAACAATTCCAATTCTATTATAAATAATATGTATTTATTAATTGCATAATTAAAATTTGTATTAATCACTTAGTTATTTGATTATTTAAATGAATAGAATTATTTAAATTAATAAAATTGGAGTTTACACTATCATTATATTATTTTTATCGCCGTTACTATTATTATACTTTTTTTTTTTTGGAATATCTTCTTAACAAGTTGACCATAAGTCTTCTTAATATTTATATTATTAAACATAATAAATTTAATTAATTAATGTATACTTAAAACATGAATAAAAGTTAGTATAATCCAGATAATTTTAATTTACTTGTTTATCAAATTTAGTATATATCTTTCAAATTCTCCTACCCCTAAAATCAAGTAGAAATTATACATATAAAATAATCTAGTATTCATAATCTAATTCAAAGAAATTATTTTCTATTAAAAAACTGAAATTATCAATAAAAATTACCAAATAAACTGAATAGAAATTCAGCTAATTAAATACTTCAAGCTTTGTATGATGCTTGACTTGATTTTTCTTAATTTTTATATTTAGTTTGAGACCATTTTCAATGAAGCATTTATATTTGTTCCATAAACTTAAAATATAAAAATAAATTAATAATATTATTATTATTTATAACCTTTAGTTTATATTTTAAGTGATTTGCGTATAAAGAAGTAAAGAAGTCTTTTTCCGGATATAATAGGTTATAATTTCGAAGAATAATACGGGATATATAGTTGCTTTTAAATCCCAAATTCCTTTTACTTCTTGAAAAGAAACAGATAGATATTTAATCGATTTAATTATTACAATTATTATACGCGATACAATTTTTATTGTAATGACAGATTGAAAATCGAAGAATGATCTTAAAGAATCTAGACTGTACTGTCTATTAATAATTGATATATCATTTATAATAATAAAATCAACTATTTTTTTTTTTTTTATATATATATATTTGTTTCAATAATAAAAAAAAAGTTATTGAAATTAATCCTAAACTTTAGTGATAAAAATATATTGCTATTATCTTTAAAAAATATTTCATAATTTCTACATTTAGCATTAATAAATAAAATTGATAAAGAATGGTCTAATGTACATAAAAGAAAATACAGTAAAATTAAATATTATATGAAAATATGAATAACATGTTATGTTTACATAATAACTAATTCAGAAAATGAATAAATAAAGTATAAAACAATAAAATTTATAAAAATCTCAGATAAAATAAAATATAAAAATTTGACTATAATAAAAATGATTTTTATCTTTTTTTTTTTTAAAGAATATTGAAATATTCCATGTTAAAAAATTATAAAAAATAAAATTTTATTAAAATATATGGAATGTAACATTATAAAATAAAATTATCATAACAAAAAGTAATATTACAATAATAATACAAATAGAATATTATACTAATCTTTTCAGGTTATATATTATATAAAAATGGAATAAGAATAAATAAATATTTTCTTCATATACCAATAAAAATATTATTCATATTTTTATATCAAAATTTGATAATTTATGGTAAAACATGATAAAATAAGTTTAAACAAATTTCATTTTAATGAATTTATAAAAATATATATAAAAAAATAATATATCTTTCTCATAAAGAAAGAGTTTTTTAAAAAAATCTATTTTATATTAAATTGTGATTGATAATTCCCTTACTTTAAAATTTAAAATTTTTTTTAAAATATTCTTTTTTATTAAAATTAATCATTTTAATTAAATGTAAATACTATTATATATTTTATATTTCATACTTTATATTCTATCACTATATTTTATATCTTATATTTTATCATTTTATTTTATATTTTATATTTCATACTTTATATTCTATCACTATATTTTATATTTTATATCTTATATTTTATCATTTTATTTTATATTTTATATTTCATACTTTATATTCTATCACCTTATTTTATACTTTATATATTTTATATTTTATTTTAAATTTTATATTTTATACTTTATATTCTATCACTTTATTTTATATTTTATATTATTTTTAATATTTTATTATTTTGTGATTTGATCTTCTTTAATAAAATAGGAATAAATATATCATATAATTATATTATATTATATTATATTATATTAAATTAAATAGGAATAATCTTTACAACTTTCTGGAACATCATAATTGTTGATATAATGATAATTTCCATTTCTATATTCTATTTCATTATTAGCGTTATAGCCAAGACCTCTTTTAGCAAAACCAATCCACAATAAACATTTAAAGAATTTGTCGTCTCTAATTATATAATTATTCTCAGCTTCTTCGATAATAGCATTTCTTAAATCAATATAATATGGCTTGCAAGTAACATGTGATAAAGCATTTAAAACATTGGTCAAGAAGATTACATTATATGGAAGTTCATACAATTCCATATTACCAAATTCTTGTAACATATTTGGATCACATCTATAATAATCACAAACTAAGAAAAAAGCGTCACTTAGAGCACCAGCAAAAAATTCCCCAAAAGCGTGAGCATACTTACTTATATCTGGTACAGTATACAAATCACCAAATTTAGTTGGATTGTTTTTTTTCTTAAAAGCAATAGAAGATGCGAAAAATTCACTGAGTGCTTCATTCATTTCGCTGGAATTACCATCGGAAAAGCAATTATCGTTTCTACCATAGGATGACATTCTTCGAGTAACTGCATGGGTGTATTCATGAATAATTCCATGATTAGCAGTAGCATAATCTAAATTAGTCATATGAATTATTGGATATTGTCCATCGGAAGGTGTAGATGTACACATAAACGGACAATTTTGGTAAAAGTATTTTCTTACAAGATCTTTACCATTCATTTCTACTGCGTCAGAAGCAAAATGATAGTTATGAATAATAACAGTCATTGGATCATTACCAATACCTTTTCCTGAATAATTTTCAACTTGGAAATTACCTTTTTCTTCAGTAAATCCAAGATTAAAAAATATATCATGCATTAAATTGATAAGATAAAATGTATTGGTTACACTAGCTTCTTTGTTTTTATCATTACTAAAGTTTTTATTATATCTGAAATTAAATTGTTGGTTATAATCAGCAATTGTTTCACGATTTTCAATGTTTGAATATACTCGTGCATTATTGCCCATTGTAACATAATAATTGATATTTCCAACTTTATTCCAGCCGTTTGGTGAAGCATTTTTAATAAAGGCGTTTTCGATTATTTTAAAGTACCAATCATCCCCATCAATAGTTCCCATATTGTCATATGGAATAACATTTAAGTTACTTATATTATCATAAACGGTTAGTATTTTTTTTTGGGGAATATCATATTGAATAGTATAATATTGATACTCATAATTAAATTTAATATTCCAAATTAAATTTAATTTTGTTTCTTCATTTTCTTCTTTTGTACCATAATACCCCATCTTGGCAATAATTTTCTTATCTGTAGTAAATGGTACATTTTTTATAATAATTCCTTTTTCGATTGGATCTTGTGTGAAAATAACATCATTATAGTTAAATTCATCTTCAAATAATTCATATTCTTTAGTAATAATATTTATTGCTTCTATTAGATTTATTTTTTTAGTTATATCATCAGCATTCAATATATCGGAAGTTTCTACGTCACTAACATTATTAATTGTTAAAAAACTTTTATTAATAATTAATCCAGTTTCAGCATTAATTGTAATTGTAATATCTGAGTTCAAAACTGGAATGCTATTAATAGTTTGTTTATTGTGATAACCCACTAAAATAGAATTTTCTCCATAAGTAATACTTGAATAATCAGATATTTCTAGTTCAGGAAAAGAATAATTGATAAAATCAGTAGCAATTTTTCTAAAATCATAAATTTGTTCAAGATAATCCGGGGTATTTGGATCAATATGATTAGTATTTATATGTTTGACGAAATCTTGATTTGGGTAGCCTTCAGTGTCATTGTAATAGGTAACTGATGGGTCAGGCAAGTATATATCTTTTACATGAGAGGCGGATTCCCTAAGTGTGGCAGCCAAGCTTAATGGCAACAAAGATTGAATAATACTTAAAATAATATTTAACTTCATTTTTTTGTAATTTATTTTTGAATATTTAAATTGATTATTATATATCTTATTTATATTTATATAAATATTTTTTAACCCTATAATTGTATTTATAATATATATACATTTAATAGAATAATAGAAATATATTAATTTTTTATTTCTTTGAAATAAAACACAAACGATGAGTCATTTGTAGAATTTGAGTACAAAAAAAATATATATATATATCTATATATATATATATATATATATATAAATTATAAATAATTATTTTATTATAATCTATTATAAATGAATAATTAAGGTTTATTATCTGTTTTATGTATGTATCATAAATGAGAGTTACTTTGATGATTATTATTATTATATAATGATTATGTTAGTTATTTTAATATATAATATATAATTTATAATATATATTGATTTAGTGGCTTTATTAACTTTAGCATATATTATGTATACATTTTTTGTTTTCAAAATTTAGTAGAAATGATATGAACACCCGAATATTCATAACACAATAAAAGGAACCTTCAATTTATTTAAGTTTATTTTAGTCGTAACTTTGTATTTTTATTAAATTATCTTAACTTTCTAATAGAATATTTCATTACTTTTTTCATTCCTATATTCACTATTATTTTTTTTTTTAGTTTTGTTTAATTTAGTTTTGTCTTGATGTTTAGACTTGATTTATTTTATTTTTATTCAATTTAAAAAAAAAAAAACATTTTTTATTTTTATTTTATTTTTAATTTACTAGAGATTTTTTTTCCTTTCATATAAGCTAAGTAATATTAATTTTTTTTTTCATTATAAGATTATTTTCTTTAAAAAAAATCCATATATTAAATACATTGAGAATAATAATCATTAACAAATACACATTTTGAACCTGATTGACAACATGTAGGACCGTTAAAACCTACACCACCACATTGTCCCCATTTAATAGCACAATTTTGATAATTAATAGTAGTTGATGTTACTTTAATTGTTTCAGTAATAGTAACAATATCAATTTCAGTAACAGTCACAGTAATTGAAGAACATGCACTTGGTTTACTTGTTATAGTTTTGGTTGAAGTAGTAGTGGTAGGAATAGCCTTGGTAGTAGTGGTAGTAGTAGTGGTAGGAATAGCCTTGGTAGTAGTGGTAGTAGTAGTGGTAGGAATAGCCTTGGTAGTAGTGGTAGTAGTAGTGGTAGGAATAGCCTTGGTAGTAGTGGTAGTAGTAGTGGTAGGAATAGCCTTGGTAGTAGTGGTAGTAGTAGTGGTAGGAATAGCCTTGGTAGTAGTGGTAGTAGTAGTGGTAGGAATAGCCTTGGTAGTAGTGGTAGTAGTAGTGGTAGGAATAGCCTTGGTAGTAGTGGTAGTAGTAGTGGTAGGAATAGCCTTGGTAGTAGTGGTAGTAGTAGTGGTAGGAATAGCCTTGGTAGTAGTGGTAGTAGTAGTGGTAGGAATAGCCTTGGTAGTAGTGGTAGTAGTAGTGGTAGGAATAGCCTTGGTAGTAGTGGTAGTAGTAGTGGTAGGAATAGCCTTGGTAGTAGTGGTAGTAGTAGTGGTAGGAATAGCCTTGGTAGGGGTTGAGATAATAGAAGTTGAAAAAAGTGGAAGAGGTCTAGTACCAATAATTTCCGCAGTGCTTGTTGAAAGAGTTATGGTGGAAGTAGTGGCTAGTTTTGATTTAGTAAAAATTGGTATTGTTCTAAGGGTAGGAAGGGTGGTTGTTGTAGTTGTTGTTATTCCAGAATAATCACAGTAATAAGTATCGAAACAATATTCATGTCTTAGTTTCCAAACTCCGCCTACTCGAAGACATTCTTCTTTATATCCAGGTAAAGGTGTTACAGGAGTTCGACCTTCACAGAATTTTTCTTTTTCAGCAGGATCAGTTGGTTGACCTGGTATAGTTTTAGCGGCGGCATTTACAGTGGTATAATCAGAATTAGAAGCATTAATAAAAGATAAAGCTGCCAAAAAAATAACACAAAATAATAATTGTGAGGTTTTCATTTTTAATAAGAAATTATGTTTTTGTTTATTAATTTAACTTTTAATTTTATGTTTATTTTTTTATTTTTATGATTAAAAACTTTTACTTTATTATTTTAAAACATCAACTTAAAAAATATTAATATAAATAGACCTTTTTATTATTTCTCTTTGGTTATTAAATTATAATTATTACAAAAAACTTTTTTTTTTTTTTTTAATAATAGATACTTTATTACAAATTAATATCTATATTTATTTATTTATTTAAAATTATTATTGTAATAAATATTTATACATTTTTTCTATTTTCTATTTAATATATTTTTTTTTATTTTAAAAGGAAAAAAAGAAAAATCTAACTTAATATATATATTTATATTATAATTTATTATTTTACTATTATTTATTGCTATATATTAAGTGTATATATAAATATATTATTTTAAAAAAAGAAAAAAAAAATTAATAACTAGTTGTGTAGCATATACAAAAAACATAAAGGGGTAAATTATGTACAAAATAAATTAAAAAAAAAAAAAAAAGAAATTAAAGTTTTATTAAATTTATTTTCCATGATCCTCATATATAAAACAATTTTGTTTATTTTTTCTGTTTATGTTTATCTATTTTTTTGATATTTTGATATATTTAATATATTATTTCCATTATTTCCATATATTATTATAGATTATATAATAAATTAAACTTTATATATATTATATATATTATATATACAGAAATAATAATAAATTAATAAATGGATTGTTGTATGTTCATAAAATACAAAAAAAAAAGTTTTAAAAATTTATATAAATTGTTCTATAAAAATACTTTTTTAAAATTCAAAAAAAAAAAATAAAATAAAATAAAATAAAATACATATGTATGTATGTATGTATGTATGTATACATAAATTGAAAAATATATATCTTCGTTTGCATTGAATATTAATTCACTATTAGTAAAAAGTAAAAATAGGAAAAAAAAATGAAATTAATAAATTTAATTTTATTTATAATTTCTATAATAAATTTCTGTGTTTGTGTTGAAATATCACGTTGCTCTGGTGACGTTATAAGACTCGGTTATTTATGTTGTAGTCTACCATGTACTGTTATTTATACTGATGATGATGGTGATTGGGCATTTCAAAATAATGAGTGGTGTGGTTGTGGAGGCGATTTCCGTTCTAGTCAAAAATGCCCACCAGAAGTTTTTTATAAAGGCTATAACTGCTGCCGAACATGTCATTACGATTCTGAAATAGAAAAAGAAGATGGTATTAAATGGGCTTGGGAAGATGGCAGAAGATGCGGTGTAAAGTATGAAAGATTTTGCCCAAAAAAAATAGAAAGCTAAAATGGCTTTAATGATTAAATATGTATTTACAAACAAAAAAAATAATAATAATTTCTTTTATACTTTTTATATTAACATTTTATGAAATAAACAAAAAAAAGTATTTATCAATTAAGATATTAAACATGATAACTTAAAATAAAATAAAATAAAAAATAATAATTATCCTTATTAAAAATGTATCATGAAAAGAAATATAAATATAAATGCTAATACATTCAAAATAAAATATTAATAAAATTATAAATAAAAAAGTGAAAAAAATCTTTTAAAATCATGTAAATAAATTTACTTTAATAATATTTATATTTTTAAATCGTAATCCTTTATTTATTTTATTTATTTCTTTTTTTTCTTCTAATTCTACTATTTATTTTATTTATTTCTTTTTTTTTCTTCTAATTCTACTATTTATTTTATTTATTTCTTTTTTTCTTTTATTTACTGTATCACATCACTTTGTTTTAAACAAAAGATATTTATAAAGTATTTAAATATTTTCAATTAAATAATCATAATCATTACCACAAAGAGAAGGTAGTTTACTGCTGACGTTTCCCGCAGCTAAAACAGCTCTATCATTAGAACTTATCCTTATTTTTTCAGCATCGACCCCAAAATATCTATTGGCAAATCCGGCATAGATACGACAGTAGACATCTTTATTATTTTTGATATTTTTGTCACTAAGAGATAGGTTAAGTATTTCATTTCTTAATTGTAGGAATGTTGGTTGGCATCCAGTTAATTTTAAGGCTTCAATTATGTATTTCATAAATAAATAGTTCATGGGTGGTTCTTCATCATTTTCATATCTTCTAATCTTATCACTTGTGATTTCTTCGCAGTTATATTTTTCGCAGAGATTATAAAGAGCATCATGAAGCATAGAATGCCAAATAGCGCCTCCTAAATATTTGTACTTGCTATTTCCATTTCTATAGTTAAAATCACCATAATGTAAAGGGCTAACATTCTTATCGGATGATATAACAGCATATCTTGTGATATTAAGGTACTTACCTATAACATATTCATCATTCTTATTATTAGTTTTTTTATAATGAAAAGCTTCAGCAAAAAAATCGGCTGTGCCTTCATTTAAGCATTCTGATTCTCTATTAAATGAACAATTGAAACCTTCATCATTTTTAACTAAATGCTCAAAAACTAAATGTGTATATTCATGAATTAATACACCATTATCTAACCCAGAACTTCTAACTTCTCCGTTAACAAAAAAGGTTCCTAGAGTAATTTTAGATTCCTTGAAGTTTGTGTCGTAAGTAGATTCGCATATATTATTAGAACCATTTTCAAATTTTTTATTATGGTTTAAGGTAACGTGAAGGTTACCTCCCTTGGAATAATAATTTCTCTCTTGATTATTATAATTGAAATAATAGGTCTGCATGTTCTTTTCTTTTTCGTCAAATCCGGCAAAAGCGAACATGTCGTGGGCCATATTCATTACATAAAATATATTATCCAAAATAAAATCTGTATTATTAGAATCATTAATTCCCCTTTTGTAGTCATAATAATGATTAAATAAGCCTTGACTGTTCATAGATGAAGAGGTTGAAATCCCTACTGCTGGAATGCGTATAACACGCACATTATTTCCTATTGTTACTTCATAATAAATCTTATTTTCCCTATTCCATCCTTGAGGAGAATAATCCAAAGATTCTGGATTATATATTATTTTTGTACCCTCAAGAATGTTATTATTGGTTAAAGGGACGACGTTCATTGTAATTCCATTATTATCATTTAATTCATAAAATTCATTAGATGACTTAATATAAATATATTTTTTAAAATTATCATTTTCTTTTAATGAAAGGACAACAATAATATTTGCTTTCCCTTCATTAACAATATAGCATAATTTGAGTTTAATATTAACTTCCATAAAGTTGTCATTAAAAACTTCATATACGTTATCATCTTCATTGAAATCAATAAACATTTGATTGCCTTTATTATTTTCATATCCCAAATACTTTATAAATGAATTTACTATATCGCATAGCATTTCTTTCATATCTTGAACTGAATCAATACTAGTAGTTTCATTGAAGAAAGAATATCTACTACTAATAATTGATCCATTATAATAATTAACATTCACCACGGCATAAGTATTTATTACAGTAATATCTTTAATAACCTGGTAAAAATGGATTGAAACTAGATTATTATCTTTTAACACATTACATTTAATTATTTTAAAATCAACAGACGTTACACTTTTAAGATATTCTTCTGAAATTTTAATATAATCTAGTTCTTCATGCAAATCTCGTTTTAATTTTTTATTAATGTTTTCCGTAAAACTAGAATAAGAAACATCATCATTAGAAATATCCCTTATTTCGCCGGTATTTTCGGAATTAGAAATATGATTATTTTCAAATACTTCGTTTATTCCTTCAGGTATAGATAAAAATGATTCAAGATCAAATGGTCTAACCCAAGCAAAAATAAATGTAATATAAAATAATATTAATTTTAATTTTATCATGGTTTTTATTTTTATTTTATCCCTTTAATTTGTTGAATATGGATTTTACAATTATAATAATTGCAATCTTTTTTGTTTTTTCAAAACTTTTGCCAAACATTAATTTATTTATATCTATTTTTGTTATTATAATATCAATATATAATAATAAAATTAAATATATATTATATATTAAAATTTAATATAAAAAATTTTTAATGCATTTTTATTTATTATTTATATTATTTATATATATAATCATATATAAAATCATAAATTATAATATACAAAAAAAGTATTATTAATTGAGTATAATTAAAAAAAATATATATATATTATGATTCTAAATATAAATTAATTTATTTGTATCCAATTTTGAAAATATTCAATTTCGTTTAGAAACTTAGAAACAATAAATTATGTTTCACAAAAAAAAAAGAAACAATAAATTATGTTTCACAAAAAAAAAAAAAGAGAGACTTTATATCTAATTAAAATATATACAATTATACAATACAATATATAAACAATACATATAATTATAATAATTATACAATAAACAATTATAAAGCCTATACAAATATAAAATATATTCTATAATATATATAGTATATAAATTGTAACATATGTAATTATATATTATTAATTATAATAATTATTTGTATATTTTTTTTTTGTTTTTTATTTAAAAAAATATTATTAATATAAAAAGCTATATATAAGTCTTTTTTTTTAAATTAAAAATAAAAATTTTAAATAATTATATTTAATAAAAAAAAAAAAAATGAAATTATTCTTCGCCATTACTATTTTTACTGCCATAATTGCTACTGTCCATTCTTATGGAGATAATAAAATTTCTAATTGTTATCAAAGAGTTAAAGATTTAGGTTATAAATGTTGTAAAGAACCTTGTGATGTTATTTACACTGATGTTGATGGTGACTGGGGAGCTGAAAATAACGAATGGTGTGGCTGTGGTGGAGAAGACTTCGAAATTAGTAAGGATTGTCCAGAGTCTATAATTAGAATAGGTTATGTGTGTTGCGATCATTGTCAATCTAATTATGAAGATGAATTTGGTAAATGGTACCACACAAATAACCATGATTGGTGTGCTCTTAAACCATCTTGTAACAATTATTAAAATTAAAATGTAAAAGAAATCGATACTATAATAAATTAATAAATAAAAAATAAAATAAAATATTATTAATATATATTATTTATAGTAATAGTTAAAAAGAATAGTAACAACAAACTAAATATATAAAATATAAATAAAAAATAAAATATATTATAAAAATATAAAACAAAAAAAATGAATTATTAAAAATTATAATTATAAATGTGTGTTCCATCTAACTGTATAAATATCTTATAATTTATTTCCTATAATGTATTTACTGGATAAAATTTATTTTCTATTAATAGTCTTTATAATTGTTTAATAAACGATATATTTTTGGCGTTGTCTATTTGTAATTTGTAATTTTTATACCATTTTAAAATAAATTCATAAAAGTACCTTTTATGATGCTTGTTTAAAATTCATTCATAATAATCTGTTATTTTGAAGCCTATCTACTTAACCCTTTTTACTATTGATTGTCTTTCTTTTTCCGATCAAAAATCATTTTCTTTTTAAAAATTCTTTTATTAAATGATCATTTCAAAATTCCTAAAAAATTTGTTATATTGAATCTAATGAAGATTATTATTCAAAAATCATTTAATAATAATTGTCAATTATTAATTTATAATAATAAGGATTTTATCAGTGAAAATTTTTTAACGTATTAAAAAAACAAATTTTTTTATGTAAAAACAAGATAATATCATATTTCTCTATTGCATTTCTAATGAATTCTAATGATTAAAATCTTAAATGAATTATATCAAAAAGAAAAATATATATATATATATATATAAATATTTTACTAATAAATAACAACAATAGAAATAACAAAACAAATATTACAAATTAAGAAGTTAGATATGTCAAATACTTTCAATTTCTTTTGAAAATTTTATTGGGATTTTATATTATAAAGAATTTATAATAGTTTTATTAATTAATTACATTGAATTTTATAAATTATGCTTATAAAATAAGTAATATGTTTTATAAAATAATTTAGCAATAAAATGATTACTAAAAAGATATTTTTAATATTTTATTAAAATATATTTAAATACATGCATGATCAATATATATATATATTAATTATTAATGTATTTATTTATACTTTAAATTATATTTTTATTAGTTTTATTTTTTTATATTTTACCTAAAGTTTAAATACATTGAGAGTAGAATTGGTTATATTCATGACAGGTAGTACCTTGTTCACAACATGTTGGACCAGAATAACCAATACCACCACATTGCGCCCATTTTTTAACACAATTCTCTTGTGATTGACTTGTTGGCTCAGATGAATTTATGGTAACGGTAACTTTTTCAGTAACAGTAACCTTTTTAGTGACAGTAATTGTAATTGGTAAACAATTAAAATCTGATGTTGATATTGTTGGGATAGTCTTGGTTGAAGTAGCAGTGGTGGTAGAAGTTGGGATAGTCTTGGTTGAAGTAGCAGTGGTGGTAGAAGTTGGGATAGTCTTGGTTGAAGTAGCAGTGGTGGTAGAAGTTGGGATAGTCTTGGTTGAAGTAGCAGTGGTGGTAGAAGTTGGGATAGTCTTGGTTGAAGTAGCAGTGGTGGTAGAAGTTGGGATAGTCTTGGTTGAAGTAGCAGTGGTGGTAGAAGTTGGGATAGTCTTGGTTGAAGTAGCAGTGGTGGTAGAAGTTGGGATAGTCTTGGTTGAAGTAGCAGTGGTGGTAGAAGTTGGGATAGTCTTGGTTGAAGTAGCAGTGGTGGTAGAAGTTGGGATAGTCTTGGTTGAAGTAGCAGTGGTGGTAGAAGTTGGGATAGTCTTGGTTGAAGTAGCAGTGGTGGTAGAAGTTGGGATAGTCTTGGTTGAAGTAGCAGTGGTGGTAGAAGTTGGGATAGTCTTGGTTGAAGTAGCAGTGGTGGTAGAAGTTGGGATAGTCTTGGTTGAAGTAGCAGTGGTGGTATATACTGGTAATGCTTTAGTAAAAGTTCTTGTATCACGTCCACAAAAACACCATTTTGCATTTTCAATACTCCATTCACCATATTTATCCCTAATGTAAATAATATCACAAGTATTATTGTCTTTACAATAGTTTATATCGTCAGGTAAGGGTAATAATGTTGCAGAAGCAGTCTTGGTAGTTGTAATGAATACAGTTTTCATTGTAGTTGTAATAGTTTTTTCAGCTATCGGTGGGTTTAGTGGAATTTTTGAAGGGAGGCTTGTTTGTTTTGATATATATTCATAAGAAGGGTTCATATAAGTAGTTGTTTGAGCATTAGAAAATACAACTACAAATAAACCAATTAATAGAATATAACAAAATTTCATTTTTATTTTTTAGTTTATTTTATATATTTTTATATATTTTAATATATTTTAAATTAATTATTTTTAGTTTAAAAATAATTAAACCCTTTCAATTTTTATTTTTTTTTTAAAAAAAAATATTAACATAATAATTTTTTTACTTTTATATCCTTGTTTAAAAAAAAAAAAAAAAAAAAAAAAAAAAAAAAAAAAAAAAAAAAAAGAGAAAATTATATTATTTAGAATTTAGATGCAACATAAAAAAAATTTTTTAATATATATTAATTAAAAAGGAAATTATTACTATATTCTAAAATAATTAAAATTATATTAATTACTACATTGTTCAACAAATCCATCATTTTATTTATATATATTTAATGTATTAAATATATAGTATTTAGAACCAAGCCGTAAATTGTAGATAAAAAATAAATTTTTCATGTACTATATATTAATAAATTTTAAATATTATAAAATAAATATAATAAAAGTTTATAAGTATGTTAAATATATACAACATAATTTTATGGTAATATTTCAATTTTGAAAAGAGTATAGATTGATATGGATAAAATTCATCAATATATTAAATTAAATATTGATAATTAAATTATGTTGTTTAATATTTTCATTATATTTCGTATTTAATTTCATATTTAAATTATATTAATGGGGTTATGATTATATTCTTTATACAATCAAGCCATATATTTATTAAAATGTATATTTAAATTTACTATTATATGTTAAATACTTAGTATCTGTTTTACATTAAATTAATGATGGTAAATTAATATAATTTTAAATGTGTTTTATATTAAATGTTATAAAAAGGAATGGATTGAATATATGATTGAGTAAGTTATTGAAATGGTTGATTTTGTT
>MCFH01000174.1:0-21378 GCA_002104945.1 Piromyces finnis | reverse complement strand
TAAATATTTTTACTTTCTTTTTGTTACCACATTACAAATAACCATTTTGTTACAGAGAAATGATAATAAAAGTATAAAGTATAAATGAAACAGTTTTATTTATTTAAAAAAAAAAATAGTTTTTATAAATAAAAAATAAAAAATAAAATAAAAAAAAAAACAAAGTAATTACAGTCTTTTATAAAAAAAAAAAAAAAAAAAAAAAAAGAACAGTTTAAATTTTTAAAATGATTCTGACTAAAAGTTTTAAGTGTCCATTTTTTTATCAATAACAAAAAAATTGGTCTTTTAAAAAAGTATTTTTTTTTTTTATTTTTAAATAGTTTAATAGAATGACCTTTTTTTTTTTTTTTTTTTTTTTTTTTTAATACACAAATCTTCATATTAAAAAAAAAAAAAAGTAATGAACCTATTTATCATTTATCATTGATACCTTCACACTTTTCAAAAGCAAAATAATTTGTAATTTTATATTTATTTAATTATTATTATTAGTAAGTAAAATTAACAACAATCTTTTTTTTAGATTTTTACCCATTGCTATCACTACAAATGAAAAAGGTCATTTTCACCGTTTAATTAATTGAACAATTTTAATTTTTAAAAATAAAAAATTTTTTTTTCTTTATTTTTATGAATGAAGCGTTTTAATGAATTGTTAGTATGGTATCCACTAAACTTTCCCATGAGTCTTTAATGTTTTAATCCAATGAAATATTAATATTGGTACGACAGTCAGCGCTCTCGATTATGCTGGACGTATTAATAAACCGATCAAAAAAAAAAAAAAAAATAGCTTCATAGAACTACTCATAATTCAAAATTATTTTAAAACTAAATAGTTAAAATTTTTATAGTGTAAATTTAAAAGTATTAAAAAAAAAAAAAAAAAAAAACAACAAACATCAAAATTAATGGTAAAAAAAAAAAAAAAAAGGATATATCACTCAGTTTATTTACACTAATCAAAACTTTGATATTTTACTAATTTTTTTTTTATATATATTTTGTTTTTATTTAATAGTCTTTTTGTAAAATTAATTTCAATTAAAATAGCATAAATTATAAAATAAATAATTATTAAATATGTACAATATATTTTATTTACAAAATGAGTAAGTATTTTCTTCAATTTTATACTTCATTAAATAATGTTTTGGTACAAATATGACTTGTTTCATTACATTCGTATTCTGTAATTGCAAGAAAATCATCATTTGGACATTCTTCTCTTTCTAATACTTTATTAGTTAATGGATTGATATAAATATATTTAACAGCAGAATTTTAAGGTGATGGAGCTTTTCATCAATAGTTATAATGACATTTCATTCGTACTTTTTGTTCCAAAAATACTACCTATACTTTCATGTCCAGCAAGATAATTTGTTTCAGGTGATGCAAGACTAGTTATTATTTTATCTGTTAAATGAATATTTATTTTATCATCAGTGAATACAATTTTTCCATCTGTATTTTCATAACCGGTACATCCTTCTTTAGCACAGGTATAGATTTCATCCTTACTATTAATGTAATAACCAGTCCTACTTTTATTATTACACTCAATAATATCATTAATAACTTCACAATAAAAGAGACTAATTGGAATAGTATGATCTTTTTGAATTAAATAATTATTATTTTTATCAGTTTTCACCAAGTAATAGGTTTTGTCTTTACAATATAAACCATTTTTTATTTGACAGTCTTAATTATTGTTATTATTATTTAATTAAAAAAAAAGGCATATATAAAATTATAATATTACTAAAGAGAAAAAATTTTAAATAATAACAATTTAAATAACTTTTATATAATTTGTATTATAAATACCACAATTTTTATCAGGTCGTTGATTACATCTATTATTAATTAATGTACATTATATATAATATATATATATATTTTTTTTTTAAATTAATATTAAATGACAATAGTTATTAAAAAAAAAAAAGAAATGAACAATGAAATTTTCAAATTGGAAAATAACAATTCATTTTTCCTTACTTTTCAACTCCACTGCAATCAAGGCAATTATTTTCCTAAATCATAACTAATTATAATATACAGCAATATAAAATTTTTTTATTTAAATATAGATATTGTTAAAAAATAATAAAATTTGTTTATTTAAAATATATATAAAAAAAAAAGTTGATATGAATTTTTGAAAGTCATTTATAACATTATCTTATAAAAAAAATTATTTATATTACCTTAAATCATTCTTTATTTTATTTTTTATCGATTCTGGAATATCACCGGTTAAATAATTATTTTTTAAATTTCTATGAAAAAAAATTTTATTTATAAATATATTTCATTAATTAAATTCCATTTTAAAAATCTATTTTAAACTCAATACTAATAAATATTTAAATATTTACAATTCTGTTAATTTAGATAAATTTCCAATAGATTCAGGAATGCTTCCAGCTAAACCTTTACTACTTAAATCTCTATTATTTATGATGATAAAATATAAAAAAAATTAATATTAATATTCTTAAATTATTTTTATATCGATAAAATATTTTACATTTTTGTAATATGCATTTCACCACTTTCAACATCTTTTTCACATTCAATTCCTTCACGTATACAACAATAATCATCTTTTCCACCTAATAAACTTTCTATATTTCCACATTCTTCACAAATTACTGGACATTCCTCATTAGGACGTTGATCTCCACATTCTCTATGAGTATGTGTATAAAAAATTCATTATTATTTAATAAATTTATCTATTCAAAAAAAAAAAAAAAAAAAAAAAGAAAATTCAATAATTATAAATATTCTTACTTTTCAACTCCACTACAATCAAGGCAATTATTTTTTGAATCGTATCTAATTATATATTAATATTTTATTTGAAATTTTTTTTAATTATAGGCAACTATTGGTATTTTTTTTTTTTTTGTTGCATCTAATAAAATTAATAAATATTATTAAAAAAAAAAAAGATTATTACGATTCTAAAGTTTTACGGATAAGTTTTTTCTTTGAGAGGATTAGGAATAATACCACTTAAATATTATTCTCTAAACGTCTATTTATTAATAATTAAATTTTTTACAAGTTTGGGTAAAAAAGGATTATTATTAAAATTATTTTATTTCAATTTTGTTAGTTATTTTTAAAAGTTATTTTAAATAATTACAAGGATATATTATGGATGTACTTCCAATAGATTCAGGAATGGGACCAGTCAGTTGATTATTACTTAAGTTCCTATTTAATTTATTAATATCAATAGTAAATTAGTGGAAATTTGTTTTTTTTTATTTTTACTTTAATCCCATTATTATAAATATAAATAATTACAATTCTTTTAATTAGTTAATTTTCCAATGAATTCAGGAATTGGACCAGCGAATTGATTGTCATTTAAATATCTATTTATTTTTTTATTTATTAATTAATTTTTAATTAGTTAAATTATATTTATTTTAATAAGATCATAATAAATATTTACCAATTTGTTATTTTGGTAGATTCCCAATAGATTCGGGTATGGGTCCACTTAAACCTTTACTACTTAAATCTCTATTTTGTGTTTAATTTTTTTTCATTATATATATTTTATAAAAATCTTGATATTAAAATCTCATATTTTATTAAAAAAATAGTTAATGTTATTATATATAGAATTTTTTTTTTTTTTTTTTACATTTTTTGTAATATGCATTTCACCACTTTTAACATCTTTTTCACATTCAATTCCTTCAAGTTCACAACAATAATAATCTTCTTCACCCAATAAATTTTCTATAAATTTACATTCTTTAGAAAAATCTGTATATTAAGTATATTATATTAATAATAATTTTTTTTTTTTTTTTAAATTTTTGGAAAATATGAATTTATTTATTATTATATGAGTTATATAATAAGGAATAAACTTTTTTATATAATCATTATATTAATTATATAAATTACCTTGAATAATAGAAGAAATAAATTTAGAATTTGGTTGAACTAATTCTTCATCTATTAAATGGTCACATTCATAGGTAACTATTGAATGATGCACACTTTCGTTTTCAGTATTTTCACATTCTCTATTTAAGCTACGTAATTCTTCAATGGTGGAATTGAACCATTTATGGTACTTTCATGTTTGGATTTTCAACATTAAATTTTTTTATAATTTGTGGATCATATAAACTAGATTCGCTCTTGAATTTATGTATTCTTGAATTGAATAATCTGGTATCATAGTAATTTCGGTTAAACCCATAATAACGAGATCATAGGATTTTTCTCTGACAAGATCGAAATTATTACATCTCTTCTTTCTTATATCATAATCACATTTCCAATTAAATTCATTGAATTGTGGGAATCAGAAGCATTAGTATTGATATCCTTTTGGAAATCACTTTCTGAATAGGTAACAGAATCTTTATGATTTCTTACACCCCAAAGGTAAGATTTGGAACTCCATTCTACAGTACTGCTAGTATGTTGCTCTTTAGTCCAATGGAAGGTACAACTTCATAGTTAAAACTAGTTTCAGCCTTAAGTGATTCCATTGGATAAACACCATATTCAAATAAATCATACATTTGAATATTATTGTTTATCAAAAATGCGGCATGATTAGCACCGATAATTTCAACAGCATCAATGTTCTTAATAATATCATTATTATTATTTAAATATTCCTTAATTTGATCCATGATCTTGTTATTGTATAATGGTTCTGTTAACACTCTTCTTCCAATGGTGTTTCCATTTTTATCATAAAAACTAAGATAACTTAAAGTTCTTTGTAAAATTATATAGTAATATTTAACTTCTTCTTCTTCTTCTTTTTTATTTCTTCTTCTTCTTCGTTGTCGTAATTGAAGTTGTTATCATTTAAAAACAACAATATTTTTAGAGTTGAAAATGGTATCAAATGAAAGATCATCTGGCCATTGAATAATTGGATTGACTTTATTAATTTTATCTGAAATACCCCAATCGTTGTGAGTTTCCAGATTAAGATTACATTCATTGCCCTCTTCAAATAACTTTTTGCTTGACGAACATTGAAGTATCTTTCTGGATAGGTATGATGAAGAGTAAAATTATAGAAATATAAGACTTCTTTTATAAGATTTTGGAAGCTTTTTCACCTTGTTTCTCTAATAATTGTTCCTTTATGCTTAAAATGGGAGAAATTGTTTGAAGATAAAAACCAGAAATATCATTAGTTAGCATTGACTTTGGATCTGAATATACTAAAGAACGGACATCAACAAGGACTTTACTTCTTCACCAATTGGGATTTTACAATTTCTGTGAATTAAATAATCTGAAGTTAAATTGAATTCCTTTTTGTTATCAATCTTGAACTTAAATTTGTTATCATTCATTGGACGAATACTGAAAGAAACACCTTCTGGTGGAGCAGAGATACCGTTTTTCCAATGTGAACATAATAAGCAAAATCACCATCTTCTTCGGCAACCAAACTTTTACACATTTCTTTTTTTTCCGGATCGTCTGGACAAACAGAATCTCCGTAGTAAGTAGGTGTCCTGTTAACTGTATTTTGATGCCAACTCCAATTGCTAAAATTATCTTGAGTAGCACCTTCTATAACCATATCAGTTGGATCTTTTTTTAAAAAAATGGTATTACCAATATAAATATAAACTGGCATTTTACCATAGTTTCTAAATACAAAATCAGTATAAACTAATTCAGAGTTGATTAAGGAAGCTTTGTTAATACTACCAACATATTCACTCCATTTATTAGTTGGTTTTGATATATCAACAATTTTATAGGTATTATCATAGTTAGCTTCTTTAGATTCTAAGTATAATCTTAAATCAACCTTTGATAACCATTCATTAGCCTTGGCTTCAAAATTATAATCCATTAAATTGGCACAAGTAAGTCCAAGACTTTCGCAAGTATAACCTTTTGAAATTAATTCACTAGCACTTGGAGCCACTAATTTAATTTCAGACTTTATTTTATGGAAATTTGCAAGGTTAATAATTATTTCATCATTATATAAACTAAAATTAACATTAGAATATTTTCCTTCTGATGCTCCTGGCATATATAAAACTAATGGACTATTTTTTGCACTATCGATGATATCAGTAGGTATTGGTTTATCAGAAGCATTATTATTTTCACTTTCATAAGACTTATCATACGGGAAGTATACCATTACATCATTGGAACCTCTAATTTTTTCATATCCCCTCCAGTAACGTGGAAGATCTCTTTGACCCACGACCATAGAAAGCAAGATTACCAACAATACCCTGATTAGCCTTAGCCTTTAATTTACAAAGAGATGCAATAAAAATCAACTTTTTAATAAATTTCATTTTTATAATATATAAAAAAGTATTAAATAAATAAGTGAAAATAAAAATTATTTCTTTTTTTTTTTTTTTTATTATCTTTATAATTTAATATTTTTTATATTCCATTATAAATTTATCATACAATAAATAATTAATATTTAATTGTTCCTTTAAAACATATAAATTTCAAAATAAATTATCCTCTTTATATATTCTCTCTCTCTCTTTTTTTTTAATCTAGTTCAGCCAAATATATATTTTTTTTTATTATTTTTCTTTTTTAAAGTTAAAATTTAAAAATTTTTAAAATAGTATTAATTAAAAATTTAAATTGTCTATTTCATAGATATTATTCACATTAAATATTTGGGGAGTAAAAAAGTAAAGAGAGTTCTATTAATATATGTTTTATTTAAATAATGAGTATTATTTTTATAATAAGAAGGAAAAGAAGAAAAATTTATATAGGAACAATAAATAAGGAAAATTTCTTTTTTTCTTTCAGTTATAATAAAATTTGATGAGTGTATTAACGTAATTCTAAAGTATTTTTTGTTATATTAAATGATGTAATTAAATTATTTTTGTTTGAAATAAACCTTAACTAGCTAAAATATATATTTTTTTTTATATTTTTTTAGTTTATCTATAAATATTATCATAATAACAACAGTGAAGAATATATGATAAAGTTTTAATTTAAAATAATATTCAACTTATTTCTTTACATTTTTTCTTTCTTTTTACAACTTGACATTAAAAAAAAAAAAAAACTTAAAATATAATTAAAAATATTAATAATCTATAAATTTTTAATGTAGCTAAAATATTTTATAATATTTAATAAAAACTTGTTGTTTATTTGAGTAGGATGTAACAATAGTAGTTCCTTATCCTAATTTACATTAATAAAGTTGACATAATTACAAAACCTCTATTAATAACACCTAAAAACTTTAAAAAAAATTAATTTTTTATTCTTTTCTGTTAATTTTAAATAACTATTTTGTTTACAGTACAATGGAGACTTTATATTTTTTTTAATTTTTAATTATGTATAATTTCTGAATATTTTATATAAAAGTATATTCATCAAAAGAGAAGAGAATAGATGAATATTTTATTAATGAAATAGAGGTTGATTTCATAAAAAGAGAGGAAACTATAATAAAATTTATAGTAAATTATTAAATATTTTTAAGAATTATAATCCTTCTTAACCGTTCATTTGCGGATTTCATTTCTTTTTTTTTGATAAACCATGGTAGGATTCTTACCTGTTTTTCATAAAATTATTTAATAATTCTATTTCCAATTTTTTTTTATAAATATTGGTAATGTTCCATGTTATATTTTAATTATTTTTTTAAAGTTTTTAAGAATATTTATAAAATATTTTTGTATCATTGAAACTCTAAAAATTTAATAAAGTTTAAATTATACCCTCCAAAAAAAAAAAAAATAAAAAATAGAAATTTTTAAATTAAATAAATAAATATATATGTAAAACTTTGTAATTAAAGAAAATATTAAATAATAAGAAAAAATAAGAAAAAGGAATAAGAATAAAGATAACAATAATAAAAGAAACAACAACAACAACAACAATAATAAAAGATTATACAATTAGAATTATTTATTACTTTCTTTTATCCACTAAATGTATATCATCCATTATTATTTAACAAGTATACTAAAACTATATATAAATATTTATTTATAAAGTTTAACTACATTAACTACCTTTTTTATAATCAAAAAAATATAAAAAAGGAAATGTTAGTTCAATAGAAGAATATACTATACTATACTAATTTCTCTATAGAAATATGTATAAATTATGATTACATTCACTGTCAAGTTCATTTTAAGGAAGTATTAAATTTAGAATATTACTCAAACCTAGTCACTATTTGTATTGTATATGAAGGTGTAAAACTTTTATTTTTGTGAATCTTTTATTTACACATATTTTTATTTATCTATATCATATATTTATGAATATACGTGTCTATCTTTTAAAAACATAAACATATTATAAGTAATGTAAACGTAGTGTCTAAGTACTTTAGAGATAGTTATTTTTTATTTTACATCTCATTATATCATTGTACTGTACTATTTACAATGTACCTTTTACTCTATGCTTTTTGTTCACCTTATTAATAAAATTATTTATGAATTAACTTTATTATTTAAATATTTGGAAATATCGTAAATTCAGTACAATCAAGTTATCCAACAAGTAATGATGAAAATAATTATATTTTACAATTACCGACAAGACATAGATTTAGATAGAACTCAAGAATTAGCTTTAGTATTACAACAAAAAAATTATTAAATAATAATATAACAATTAATTTTTATTTTAGACTAGGAAGAGAATACACTTCTTATTGTATTTATTTGAAATATTACATTAGGTGATAATACATATTGATATAATAAATGATAAATAAAAATAATAAAAATATATATAATATAAATTAAATATAATAAAATAAAATAATTATTAAAGTTGCGTAAAAGTTCAATGAACTCTGCAATTTGTACTGTGTGGGATTGGTCCCTAACTAACACACCAAGTGAAATAAAAAAAGAAAAGTAATATCAGGTATGATAGTATGGTGTCCACTAAACTTTCCATGAGCTCATAATGTTTTCCAATCGAAGAATATAAACATTGAACCCTGCGTATGGAACATTAGAAATGTTCCTTTGCCATATCGATACGACGTCGGCGCTCTTGATGAGTTAGTGTCTTACTAAACCTATCAAAAGGTAGCTTCATTGACCTACTAATGATAGGGATTGTTATAGTAAGAAAAGTCGCGAGACTCTCTACCTATGGAACATGAGACCCCGATGAACTGTACAGCTGTTCATTCAAATGTCTTTGTCCACCTTATCGATTTGTAACTCAACCTAAACTAAAGTTTCACCAAGAAGGAACCTAAAAATGTAGGTATAAATTGTTTTTTCTTACTTCCATTTCAGGGAGTAAGTAAGTGATGAATAAATTATTGTATTTATTTTGAAAAAGGGTAAAAAGATTGTCAAGAAAGCCAAGTGAAGAAGTTTTGTATTCAGAGAATGCAAGACATTCTAAAATCCAATGATAAAAAGATTATTCATCCTATCCGTAACATGGACAGACACGAGGGCAGTAAGGTGTAACTCTATTACTGGCAATAGCAATTCTGGTATGTTTTCATAACCACATCAAATACAAATAATTCAGTTAATTCCTAAATTTAAGTGAAGTTTGTTGAGACCGATATACATAAAGTCGATTTGAATTTAGGAATTTGTTGTTAGTATATCTGAGGGCTTTACTTCCATTATTTAGGCTGCTATTATTAATACAATAATGTTCTCTAACGTCTTTAGTACTTTAATATTAATTTTCAAAAGTTTCTTATGTAAGTGAACAAGATTCTTTGGCCCAAAAGGAAATGAGCCATGGAAGGAATAGATTGGACGAGATCTTTAATAATACAGTCTGATTTCTCCATTTAACAAAACATTTCACTTGTTGCGCAGCAGCACAAATACCTGAAAGTGTTGGAATCCTCAAATTCCTTGTAAGAGCATACAGGCTAATAAATGAATTTTGTTCAAAAACAAAATCTTTGTTATTCAGTCTTTTATTGTGAAAGCTATTGACACTCCATAAACAGCAGTATTGATAAGAGATTGGACTCACTGCGAGTTCTATTTTTTGTTGGAACCAAGAATGGAGCATAATAAGAGACTTTACTTAAAATATAGGAATGAATGACTATATTTTTTAAATCAATAGGAACAACAGTTATTAGTGAGAAAGCTCTTAAAAGAGAATAAAGATTTTTGAACTTTTTTGTACATATTAGACAGAATAGGAGTCAGAGAAAGATCTTCGTCGAATGGGATTCCAAGATAAGTATAGTAAGAAACCTTTGGAATCGAGTACATACCGATGTAAAATGTTGGGTTGATATTACTAGGGGATCTATTAAAGTTGATAGACTTTAACAACAATAGTTGCATACTTAATTATTTCAAAAGACATTTCATTTATAATAGCCCAATCGAGTACTAGATTAAGCATCTTTTGAAGATTCTTCTTGTTCGGAGCAATCAGAACAATGTCATCAGCGAAAAGGCCACCACAGCAATGTTTATTTCCTAAGCTAACACCAAGCTTTTCACATTTATTTAAAACATCGTTGATGAAGAGATTAAATAGAATAGGGGAAAGAGGACATCCTGTCTTACACCACGGTTGATAGGAAATTCATTAGAGAACATATCCAAGAAACGTGCACGAACTTTTGAGGTAGAGAATAGAGATTATTGAGAAAATCAAAGCATTTACCACGTATACCTAATTTATATAACTTTGTAAGAATATTAAAAATAGGAACTGAGTCGTATGCTTTTTTGAGGTCAAGGTAAGCAACATAAATGACTTTTCCTTTAAACTTTCTTCTTTGAACAGATTTCTCTAATGGAAATAAATAAGCTAATGCATTCTTCTTTATTACGAAAACCAAATTGCTCAGGTCTGATAAAATTATGAGAAAAAGCATATTTGGAGATTCTATCAGTTACGATTTTTGAAAGGATTTTTAAGACCTACATTGATGAGAGAAATACCACGGTTGATGGGAAATTCATTAGAGAGCATGATAATTATTAGAGTCTGAAGGATCACCTTTCTTTGGGAATAGAAACAATGGAAGCAGAGTTCCATTTCAAAGGAAAGGAACCATTTTCAAATTTTATTGAAAATTAATTTAAGACAGTTTCCCGCAGACTTATGTTCTTTTTCTAGTTCTTAATTAAAAAAGAAAGCTTTGAAGAATTCAATTGGGACACCATCGGGACCTGGAGCCTTATTATTCTTCATTGACAGAACAGTATTTCCAATTTCTCCAATAGAAATGGGGCTATTAATATCCCATGCTATCTGGTTAATATGATTGAAACAGAAGACTCTTTCCCAATAGCCACGATTTAAACTATGATTTGTAACATCATATGAAATATTTTCATAATGTTCAACCCACCGTTTTAGTTTTTCTGTCAGAGAAAATAAATCCTTACCATTCTTGTCCTTAATGATAGGAAAATGAGAGGATGAATAACTTGGTTTGGCAATTTTTTTAAGGCCTTTCCAACCTTGTTTAAAACTTTTGTCAATAAAGTGTTTACCAATAGAGACAATATTTGCTTTATAAAGATTGAATCTGAATTTACTCTTAACCTTTTTGATAGTATTACATAAGTTTTGGTAAATGAAAAAATGGTTAAGGTAATTTTCCATGTCAGCATAATCCGAGAGAGGCTTTATATTTTTGCAAGCCAGGATTTAAGCTTTATTGACAAAATGTTAAGAGAAAAAAAAGGAGTTTAATAATTACTATGAGGAGTCCATAGTATACCTAAAATAATTATACAAACATATAGAATATATATATAATATAAAGAAATAAAGAAATAAAGGATATATAGAAAAGAGATAGAAAAAAGTATACAAAAGAATGATAGTAGAAGGAGATTCCTTGGAAAACCTAGAGTTTCAAAAAATAAAGACATTACTAGAAATCATATATAATCATAAATAAAAATAAAGGTGCGCCCCTCGAAAAAATAAAAAATAAAATAGAGAAAAATAAAAAAAGATTAAATATGATTAAAAGTAATGATAACCGCACCCCTCAACAAAACTCAATGAAAGGAATTGCAAACTAATCTATCAAGCTAATTAAACTATAAAAATGAAGGAATAAGAAAACAAAAAGAATAAGTACAAATTTAATTCGCAATTGATCAAATAAACTATGAAATGAAAAAAATAAAATAAAATATATTCTTAAAACAATATTTAATACTACAGAATCAAAATATATGAAAATTAATATTATATTATTTAAATGGTAAAATTAACTAATATTTAAGATTAGTTTAAGATATAAGGAAAGAATGGTATATCAACTGTCACTCAGATTACCAACTCAAGTCGAAAATTATTGTCTTTTCTTACCAATGTTTCAGAAAAGACAACCCTCTTTTGTTATTACACACAACGACCTTGAAAGAGGGTCGCTCAGTACCATAGCTTAGTCCTTATATTTTTCCTTTAAAGACTAACCAAGCATCCAATGTGCAATACTTGGATTTTTTTTCCTACTCTCTCAGTACCATGAACACCTTGAGAAACTTATTTATTAAATAAATAAAGACACGTTTCCAAGGGGGAATGATAATTGATACAATCAGACATCAACCACATACCACATAACACAACCACTACTACAACCACAACTACTACAACCACATACCACATAACACAACCACTACTACAACCACAACTACTACAACCACATACCACATAACACAACCACTACTACAACCACAACTACTACAACCACATACCACATAACACAACCACTACTACAACCACAACTACTACAACCACATACCACATAACACAACCACTACTACAACCACAACTACTACAACCACATACCACATAACACAACCACTACTACAACCACAACTACTACAACCACAACTACTACAACCACATACCACATAACACAACCACTACTACAACCACAACTACTACAACCACATACCACATAACACAACCACTACTACAACCACAACTACTACAACCACATACCACATAACACAACCACTACTACAACCACAACTACTACAACCACATACCACATAACACAACCACTACTACAACCACAACTACTACAACCACATACCACATAACACAACCACTACTACAACCACAACTACTACAACCACATACCACATAACACAACCACTACTACAACCACAACTACTACAACCACATACCACATAACACAACCACTACTACAACCACAACTACTACAACCACATACCACATAACACAACCACTACTACAACCACAACTACTACAACCACATACCACATAACACAACCACTACTACAACCACAACTACTACAACCACATACCACATAACACAACCACTACTACAACCACAACTACTACAACCACATACCACATAACACAACCACTACTACAACCACAACTACTACAACCACAAACTACACCCATACCAATAACACAACCACTACTACAACCACAACTACTACAACCACAACTACTACAACCACATACCACATAACACAACCACTACTACAACCACAACTACTACAACCACATACCACATAACACAACCACTACTACAACCACAACTACTACAACCACATACCACATAACACAACCACTACTACAACCACAACTACTATTACAATCACAATAACTATCACAACTACTTCAACTAACAACTACAACTACAATCTATTTTACTAGATGAAAGAATTCTATCAAACAAAGTTTTCTCCTTTTAATGGTGTTAACAAATGCTAATTATACTAGGTCTTATATTATTGATATTCCTCGATCTTTAATAGAGAACGGAATTAATTAATATTAATAATAGTATTGTTAAAAAAAAAATACCTCTTTTTTTTTTTTTTAAAAAAAAAGAAGATAACTAAAGTTTTTATTCAAGTAACAAATATTTAGTTTTTATCGCTAAAATGAAAAACTAAATATTTTTATTGCTAGAATAAATATTTAGTCATTTTCCTGTTTCTTAGTAGGAAACAAAATTAATTAACAATTTACTCTTTCTTTTTTTTTTTTTTACTACTTCCATCATCATCAAACTCTTCATCCTTCTCAAAAGCAAATTAATTGTAAATGTAAATTTATTTAATTCTTTATTAATAAATAGTAATGGTTGGTAATGGTAGTAATATTTACTATTTTCAACAAAGTTTAACACTTTTTTTTTTTTTTTGGTTTTTTTTACCCATTGATGTAAAATGAAACTAACTACTACCAAAAGAAAAAAAAAAAAAGCCATTTTCCCGTTAATTTTTTTTTTAAAAAAAAATTACAATTTAAATTTCGTTTAAAATGACCTTTTTTAATATTTTCTATCTTTGTGTAATGACATTACTACGTCTATGAATGTTTTTTTTTTTTTTTTTAAAAAAAAAAAGTAACTATAATACTTTGGTTTTTTATTTATTTATTTATTTATTTCTATAAATGAAAAAGTTTAATATAATTCTATTTTTTTTTTAAATAAAAAATTTCATATTGTATCTATATATATTAATAAAATTATTATTGCTGTTATATTACTGACGGTATTGTTGTTGTTATTTTTATTCGACGATAGGTTTTTACTATTATTTCTTGAAAGAAAAAAAATAAAGAAAAAAAAAAGGGTATGATTGAAAAAAAAATATAGTTTTCTTTTCGTTAATCCAATGCTGAAAAGCATAAATTCATTGGTACTAATTTATTACAAATAATCGCCAGTCAATAATTGAATTTTCTTTTTATGATCGTCAATTTGATTTTCAATATGTTTTCTTGCTATTTTTTCTTTTTGTAATTCCTCATCCATACGTAAAGAATATTCGTTAAGTTCATCTTCTTGTTTTTCCTTTGTTCTTTTATTACTATTTCTAATCATTTGAATGGTTAATGAAAGTCTTAAAACGATAACTAGCGAAAATGCAATTCTATTTAAACCGTTAAATAGTATCACCAAAACAAACGATGCTGTAACAACAATAGCATCAAAAAATACAATACATTTCTGAAAGTTTTTTATAACTTAAAATTAATTTTATAATTAATAAGACTAGATAGATGGAACGTAAAGCTATTAAAATATAGGATATCACCTTTTCAACTTTTATTAAAGTTTCGGATGATGCTGTGGTGTAAAGTCGCATCACCAATCAACGATAATAATAAAAAAATCGACAATAGTCATAATAACAATACTTGTGATATATTTTGGTTTAAAAATTTATGACCAAAATTTTAATTGTAAACGTTGATACGTCGTCAATTCTTTTTGATATTCTTTGTCATTGGTATAGTATCCTTCTCCTCCAAGTTGAATATGGAAGGATTGATCTTGGCTTGGTTCCATTTTTAGGTAAAAGTAAAAATAAAACTTTTTTCAATTTATTTTATATTCTTTGGTTTATTTTTTTTTTGAGGTGGTGGTGGTGGTGGTGGTTTATCCTATTTATTCACTTTTTTTTTTTCCTATAAATTTTGATTTTTTATCGAAATTGTTTATTGTAAATTTGTAAAAAAAAAAAAGAATTTTTTTTAAATTTGTTGTTGTTGTTGTTGTTGCTGTTGCTGTTGTTAATATAAATGAAATTTCATATTTTGTTATTTTGTTATTTACACTTTTTCTTTTTTTTTTTTTTTTTTAGGAAATACAACCTTTTCAGCTTTGTCAATACTGCTGCTGCTTTAGGTTTGAAAAAATAAAAAAAAAAAAAAAGTCCACTTTTCTATTTTTAATAAAAATATTGATTTTGTATACAAATTAAATAAATTAAATTCATATATTATAATTAATTTATAATATATTGATATAATATATAATTTGATTTTTATTATAAAATAAAATTGATTTTTCATCCTTTATTTTAATTTATATTGTGTAACCATCAATAATGAATAATACAATTTAAATTTATTTTATTGGTTAATTATATTATTAATATATAAATTCAATATATTACAATAAATTTTATATATTTAAAATGATATAAACAATAAAATTTTAATTAAAATTTTATTAATAAATTTATATAATAAAATCATTTATTTATTTATTTATTTATTTATTTATTTACTTATTTATTTATTTATTTACTTATTTATTTATTTATTTACTTATTTATTTATTTACTTATTTACTTATTTATTTACTTATTTATTTATTTATTTATTTATTTATTTATTTATTTATTTATTTATTTATTTATTGATGGATGGATGGATGGGATGGATTTAACCACAAAAGATGGATGAATGGATGGATGGTTTAGAAGTAAAAAAGTTTGAAATTGAAAAGCATCAAGACTTTAAGGTTTTCTTCACTTTTTTTTAATCGCATTCAAAGTATTTTGCTTTTTTTACGCTATTTAAAATTGATCTGAATGTCTTTTATATTTACGGCCATTCTAATTCATGTTATGGCTTTAAACGATGCTTCAGTATCATCCGTAGTAAGAAGGATCGATGCAACACTTATAACGATACCTTTGTACTTCCCGACAATGTTTTATTTAACTTTACCTTCATCAGGAATTTCATTGTGATTTGAAAATTACTTTAAAATTAACTAGCACACATTCCTATTTTTTTTTTTTAAAGATGTGTGTATAACAAAGGTTTAAACTTTTTCTTTTTCTTTTTCCTAGAAAAGAAATTGAATTTATGCTTAATAAAAGGGAAAAAGAGACCTTTTTTTCCTTTTTTTTTTATTCGTTTCTATTAATAATACTAAATTTTATTGTTAAAAAAAAACATTCAAAATAATGCTTCTTCTCAATGAAAAACAACAATTATAAAAATGAAATGAAATCTATTATCCTTAAAAGAAAGTCTACTTTAAAATAAATAAAAAAAAGATACTTTTTTTCTTTGAAATAAATAAAAAAGTATTACAACATGAAAAGATAAAAATAGGCCTTTTACCATTTTCATCATCATCATCATCATCATGATCCTTGCCTATTTAAAATGAGAATATTAAGATGAAGCCTTTTTTTGTTTTGTTTTGTTGTTAAAAAAAGGTAGATAGATTGGTGTATTTGTAGGTTTTTTTTTATTCTTTCATTGTCATTTCTTCCTTTCTTTCTAAGGTAAAGAATATAAGAAATAGTGAATAAAACAAAACAAAAAAAGGCTTCATCTTAATATTCTCATTTTAAATAGGCAAGGATCATGATGATGATGATGATGATGAAAATGGTAAAAGGCCTATTTTTATCTTTTCATGTTGTAATACTTTTTTATTTATTTCAAAGAAAAAAAGTATCTTTTTTTTATTTATTTTAAAAGTAACTTTCTTTAAGGATAATAGATTTCATTTCATTTTTATAATTGTTGTTTTTCATTGAGAAGAAGCATTATTTTGAATGTTTTTTTTTAACAATAAAATTTAGTATTATTAATAGAAACGAATAAAAAAAAAAGGAAAAAAAGGTCTCTTTTTCCCTTTTATTAAGCATAAATTCAATTTCTTTTCTAGGAAAAAGAAAAAGAAAAAGTTTAAACCTTTGTTATACACACTCTTTAAAAAAAAAAAATAGGAATGTGTGCTAGTTAATTTTAAAGTAATTTTCAAATCACAATGAAATTCCTGATGAAGGTAAAGTTAAATAAAACATTGTCGGGAAGTACAAAGGTATCGTTATAAGTGTTGCATCGATCCTTCTTACTACGGATGATACTGAAGCATCGTTTAAAGCCATAACATGAATTAGAATGGCCGTAAATATAAAAGACATTCAGATCAACTTTTAAATAGCGTAAAAAAAGCAAAATACTTTGAATGCGATTAAAAAAAAGTGGAAGAAACCTTAAAGTCTTGATGCTTTTCAATTTCAAACTTTTTTACTTCTAAACCATCCATCCATTCATCCATCTTTTGTGGTTAAATCCATCCCATCCATCCATCCATCAATAAATAAATAAATAAATAAATAAATAAATAAATAAATAAATAATAAATAAATAAGTAAATAAATAAGTAAATAAGTAATAAATAAATAAGTAAATAAATAAATAAATAAGTAAATAAATAAATAAATAAGTAAATAAATAAATAAATAAATAAATAAATAAATGATTTTATTATATAAATTTATTAATAAATTTTTAATTAAAATTTTATTGTTTTATATCATTTTAAATATATTAAAATTTATTGTAATATATTGAATTTATATATTAATAATATAATTAACCAATAAAATAAATTTAAATTGTATTATTCATTATTGATGGTTACACAATATAAATTAAAATAAAGGATGAAAATCAATTTTATTTTATAATAAAAATCAAATTATATATTTATCAATAATTATAAATTAATTATAATATATGAATTTAATTTATTTAATTTGTATACAAAATCAATATTTTTATTAAAAATAGAAAAGTGGACTTTTTTTTTTTTTTATTTTTTCATAACCTAAAGCAGCAGCAGTATTGACAAAGCTGAAAAGGTTGTATTTTCCTAAAAAAAAAAAAAAAAAAAGAAAAAGTGTAAATAACAAAATAACAAAATATGAAATTTCATTTATATTAACAACAGCAACAGCAACAACAACAACAACAACAAATTTAAAAAAAATTCTTTTTTTTTTTTACAAATTTACAATAAACAATTTTCGATAAAAAATCAAAATTTATAGGAAAAAAAAAAAGTGAATAAATAGGATAAACCACCACCACCACCACCTCAAAAAAAAAATTAAACCAAAGAATATAAAATAAATTGAAAAAAAGTTTTATTTTTACTTTTACCTAAAAATGGAACCAAGCCAAGATCAATCCTTCCATATTCAACTTGGAGGAGAAGGATACTATACCAATGACAAAGAATATCAAAAAGAATTGACGACGTATCAACGTTTACAATTAAATTTTGGTCATAAATTTTTTAAACCAAAATATATCACAAGTATTGTTATTATGACTATTGTCGATTTTTTTATTATTATCGTTGATTTGGTGATGCGACTTTACACCACAGCATCATCCGAAACTTTAATAAAAGTTGAAAAGGTGATATCCTATATTTTAATAG
Source organism: Piromyces finnis (assembly GCA_002104945.1). Lineage (NCBI taxonomy): Eukaryota > Fungi > Neocallimastigomycota > Neocallimastigomycetes > Neocallimastigales > Neocallimastigaceae > Piromyces > Piromyces finnis. Next base: position 2,351 of record MCFH01000174.1, on the reverse strand, counting down.
CTTTACGTTCCATCTATCTAGTCTTATTAATTATAAAATTAATTTTAAGTTATAAAAAACTTTTCAGAAATGTATTGTATATTTTTGATGCTATTGTTGTTACAGCATCGTTTGTTTTGGTGATACTATTTAACGGTTTAAATAGAATTGCATTTTCGCTAGTTATCGTTTTAAGACTTTCATTAACCATTCAAATGATTAGAAATAGTAATAAAAGAACAAAGGAAAAACAAGAAGATGAACTTAACGAATATTCTTTACGTATGGATGAGGAATTACAAAAGAAAAAATAGCAAGAAAACATATTGAAAATCAAATTGACGATCATAAAAAGAAAATTCAATTATTGACTGGCGATTATTTGTAATAAATTAGTACCAATGAATTTATGCTTTTCAGCATTGGATTAACGAAAAGAAAACTATATTTTTTTTTCAATCATACCCTTTTTTTTTCTTTATTTTTTTTCTTTCAAGAAATAATAGTAAAAACCTATCGTCGAATAAAAATAACAACAACAATACCGTCAGTAATATAACAGCAATAATAATTTTATTAATATATATAGATACAATATGAAATTTTTTATTTAAAAAAAAAAATAGAATTATATTAAACTTTTTCATTTATAGAAATAAATAAATAAATAAATAAAAAACCAAAGTATTATAGTTACTTTTTTTTTTAAAAAAAAAAAAAAACATTCATAGACGTAGTAATGTCATTACACAAAGATAGAAAATAATTAAAAAAGGTCATTTTAAACGAAATTTAAATTGTAATTTTTTTTTAAAAAAAAAATTAACGGGAAAATGGCTTTTTTTTTTTTTCTTTTGGTAGTAGTTAGTTTCATTTTACATCAATGGGTAAAAAAAACCAAAAAAAAAAAAAAGTGTTAAACTTTGTTGAAAATAGTAAATATTACTACCATTACCAACCATTACTATTTATTAATAAAGAATTAAATAAATTTACATTTACAATTAATTTGCTTTTGAGAAGGATGAAGAGTTTTGATGATGATGGAAGTAGTAAAAAAAAAAAAAAGAAAGAGTAAATTGTTAATTAATTTTGTTTCCTACTAAGAAACAGGAAAATGACTAAATATTTATTCTAGCAATAAAATATTTAGTTTTTCATTTTAGCGATAAAAAACTAAATATTTGTTACTTGAATAAAAACTTTAGTTATCTTCTTTTTTTTTAAAAAAAAAAAAAAGAGGTATTTTTTTTTTAACAATACTATTATTAATATTAATTAATTCCGTTCTCTATTAAAGATCGAGGAATATCAATAATATAAGACCTAGTATAATTAGCATTTGTTAACACCATTAAAAGGAGAAAACTTTGTTTGATAGAATTCTTTCATCTAGTAAAATAGATTGTAGTTGTAGTTGTTAGTTGAAGTAGTTGTGATAGTTATTGTGATTGTAATAGTAGTTGTGGTTGTAGTAGTGGTTGTGTTATGTGGTATGTGGTTGTAGTAGTTGTGGTTGTAGTAGTGGTTGTGTTATGTGGTATGTGGTTGTAGTAGTTGTGGTTGTAGTAGTGGTTGTGTTATGTGGTATGTGGTTGTAGTAGTTGTGGTTGTAGTAGTTGTGGTTGTAGTAGTGGTTGTGTTATGTGGTATGTGGTGTAGTAGTTGTGGTTGTAGTAGTTGTGGTTGTAGTAGTGGTTGTGTTATGTGGTATGTGGTTGTAGTAGTTGTGGTTGTAGTAGTGGTTGTGTTATGTGGTATGTGGTTGTAGTAGTTGTGGTTGTAGTAGTGGTTGTGTTATGTGGTATGTGGTTGTAGTAGTTGTGGTTGTAGTAGTGGTTGTGTTATGTGGTATGTGGTTGTAGTAGTTGTGGTTGTAGTAGTGGTTGTGTTATGTGGTATGTGGTTGTAGTAGTTGTGGTTGTAGTAGTGGTTGTGTTATGTGGTATGTGGTTGTAGTAGTTGTGGTTGTAGTAGTGGTTGTGTTATGTGGTATGTGGTTGTAGTAGTTGTGGTTGTAGTAGTGGTTGTGTTATGTGGTATGTGGTTGTAGTAGTTGTGGTTGTAGTAGTGGTTGTGTTATGTGGTATGTGGTTGTAGTAGTTGTGGTTGTAGTAGTGGTTGTGTTATGTGGTATGTGGTTGTAGTAGTTGTGGTTGTAGTAGTGGTTGTGTTATGTGGTATGTGGTTGTAGTAGTTGTGGTTGTAGTAGTTGTGGTTGTAGTAGTGGTTGTGTTATGTGGTATGTGGTTGTAGTAGTTGTGGTTGTAGTAGTGGTTGTGTTATGTGGTATGTGGTTGTAGTAGTTGTGGTTGTAGTAGTGGTTGTGTTATGTGGTATGTGGTTGTAGTAGTTGTGGTTGTAGTAGTGGT
>MCFH01000173.1:0-21415 GCA_002104945.1 Piromyces finnis | reverse complement strand
TATCTATCAATTATGGAAAGCCTTTGACTCAAATCCAAATGTTGGTGGTGCTTGTGGTGAAATTTACTGTCAATTAGGTAAAAACTGCAAGAATTTAGTCAGTCCTTTAGTTGCCGCTCAAAACTTTGAATATAAGATTAGTAACATTTTAGATAAGCCACTTGAATCTGTTTTTGGTTATATTTCTGTATTACCAGGTGCTTTTTCTGCTTATCGTTACAAAGCTTTACAAAACTATGATACTGCTGAAGGTAAGAAGGGTCCATTATACGCTTACTTTAAGGGTGAAAAATTACATGAAGGATGTAATATGTTTAAGAGTAATATGTATCTTGCTGAAGATAGAATTTTATGTTTTGAATTAGTTGCTAAGAAGAATTGTAAATGGGTATTAAAGTATGTAAAGGCTGCCAAGGCTGAAACTGATGTTCCAGATAATATTCCAGAATTTATTTCACAACGTCGTCGTTGGTTAAATGGTTCATTCTTTGCTGCTGTTTATGCTTCATACAATTGGTCAAAGATATACCAAACAAATCACTCTAGCTTAAGAAAATTGGCCCTTACTATTGAATATATTTATAATCTTGTTAATTTAGTTTTCTCATGGTTTAATATTGCTAACTTCTATCTTTGTTTCCATTTCCTTACTGAAAAATCAGCTTCTGAAGGTGGTATTTTCGGTAGATTTGGTCCTTATGTAAAAGAATCATTAGAACTCTGTTATGTATTTGCTATGCTTTGTGTTTTGATTTGTTCTTTAGGTAATAGACCACAAGGTTCAAAGAAGTTATATATTGCTTGTATTATTCTTTTCGCTATCATTATGGTATTCATGTTTGCAATGGCATTCTACACTGTTTACAGATCAATTCTTGCTAGTAAGAATCAATCCTTTGCCAAAAAATGCAAAATCCAACTTTCATAAACATTGTTATATCTTTATTATCTACCTATGGTCTTTACTTTATCGGATCACTTTTCACGGACAACCATGGCATATGATTACATCATTTATTCAATATTTACTTATGTTACCATCTTATGTTAATATTTTAATGACTTATGCCTCTGTAATACTCATGATGTCTCTTGGGGTACTAAGGGTGATAATACTATTGCTCCAACTTCTGGTGCTGTTAAGATTAACCCAGGTGAAAAGATTTCTATTGAACTTCCAACTCAAAGCTCATTAGATGAACGTTATGAAAAGTTAATTGTTGACATTAAGAAGAAGGAAAAAGGCTGTTAAACAAAAACGTGATGAAACTACTAAGCAAGAAGATGACAAGAAGAACTTCCGTACTAACTTAGTACTTTTATGGCTTACTTGTAACCTTGGATTAATTGTTGTTATGGTTAAGTTCATTAATGTATTAATGGAAAAAATTCGGTATTGATACAAAGAACTTTGAAAATAACCCAATCTTCCTTACATTTATTTTCTGGTCTGTTTGCTATATTATCACTTGTTCGTTTCATTGGTAGTACTTACTACCTTATTGATAATATGTTAAATTAGAATTATAAATCAATATTAAACTAAAATATCTATTATCACACATATATTAATTTAATGAATGTATAAAATTTCATTTAAAAAAATTATTTTATAAAATAGAAATCATCGTATTATAATATAATAATTTTAACCTTTTTATAATTTAAATTATATAAAGTGTTTTTAATTATTTTTATTTATTTCCAATTTTTATATTATTTATATGATTAACAAGAATTTGGTAAATATTATTGTTTAAAAATTGAAGAAATTTACAGTTGAAATCTACATAAAAATTTTACAATAGTAAAAGAATTAATATTAATGAAAAAATAGTATTCATGATATATTTGTAATTAGGAGGATATTGTGATATGAATGATGATGTATTATCATCATTTTTTCATGACATATTTTGGTTAATATTTTTATTATTATTAATACTGTTACTATTAATACTATTACTCTTAATACCACCATTATTAATACTGATAATATTATTACTGCTATTTTTAGTATCGTTTTTGATGTTTGATGAGGAATCATAATTATATTGAGCTTTAATGTCTTCTGTTACTGCAGTTAAATTTAAGTTACCCTGAATAACTGTTATAACGGTAGTAGTAAATGTTGATATTAAAGTTGTAATACGATTATTCGTAGTATCTGGTTTCACTTGACTATTATAGTTTGAACTGGAAGTCATTTTAAGTATGGTAGATTCAAAAATATCTTCTTTATTAATACCATTGGTATCAAAAAAATTCGTACTATGAATATCTGGATAGGTAATGTAGGTCAGACTATTTGAAGTAGATTTAACTCTATCAATTAAATTATAAGTTACATCATTTTCATAAGAGGTATTTGATTCCTTTTTAGTTATATCATTAAATCCAATTAAGAAAATATCATAGGAAAATATTTTCCTTCGGTTTTGGTGATCTTTTATAATCTTCAGTAACATCAATGACATACCAACAATTATTTAATTTGACAAAGTTCCATTGATAGCCATATCCTATAGCTAAAACATTTGTCATTTTATAATATTCCATAAACCATTTAAATGCCTTTGCTAAACCTTCACTAGTGCATTTTTGATTTACTAAAGCGCCATAAATAGTAGTTGAAAATATATCTTCATTTGTGTTGGATATCAAATTAATATGTTGTATGAGTGTATCATGTATCACTCTTAATAGTTGATAAGAAGTTTTACGATCAACATCTCCAATTTCTTCCAAAATATTAGATTTTGCAGTGGAGAGAGCTTCGTTCATGGTTTTAATATCATTAGCAGAATATTTATTACAAAAATCGTTTGACCAACAAAAATCAATTTCAATTTTTTCAATCTCTAAGGTTTTTGAAGAATATTCACAATTATATCGATAGGAATATACCCACCAAAATTCACTATGATCATACATAAAACTAATGAAAGCTGTTACCATACTGACCTTAAATTTCTTATAATCTATAGTGTAACCATCATCCAGTGGATAAAGAACAATTGAAAAATCAGGTAATTTTTTTTTCGAACTTATTAAAAACTTATTATAAAGGTATAATTCAAAATGGTCCTAAACTTTCTTCAAATCCGGTATCAGAATAATTTATATGACTATATTGAATGGTTGTACTGGATGTATTAGTATTATTATCATTATTGTTTTCAGAATTTTCGTTAGTATTATTATTTCCATTGATATATGTATTTTTGTTACTATTAATATTTGTTATTTTATAAGATATTTCATCATTACTTTCATCATTAACCGAATAGAAAAATAAATTATTATTTTTTCTTTGAAAAGATTTATATGATCCATAACCTACATCTTTTAATAATTTTCTTTTCAGGATTCGGCGGTAGAGCATGTATATTTTTAAGGATAACAATTAAAATAAAATATGTTGATATATTTCATTATATTTTTACTATTATTATATATTATTATTTTTTTTTAAATATTAAATTAAATAATTATTTTTTTTTTTTTTTTTAAAAAAAATGTATAGAAAAGTTTAATTAAATATAATTTAATATTAATATCAGTTAAAATATTAATAACTTTAGATAATTATATATATTATTATTTATTAATAAAGAAAGATATATTTTAGAATGTAAAAACATCATTCTCATTCATATATAATTAAAGTTTATGAAAAAAATAAAAAGTCCTTTATTTTTTTTAAAATATATTTAATAACTAGATAAAAATATATAAAGAAAAAAAAAAAAAAAAAAGAAACATTTTTTCATTAGTAAATTTGGGAGACGATTTATATCATTTCTTTTAACTAGTTAAAAATTTAAAAGTGAAAGTATAATAAACTTATATAATAAAAAAACTTTATATATAATAATAATAATAATTATTATTAAAATATATTTTAACATCCTTGAATCAAATAAAAAAAAACAAACAAACTAGAAATAACTCTTTTTTTTTTTTATTTACTTTTCTTTTTCTCTATTTAATTATTATTATTATTTTTTATTTATTTATCCTTTTTTTTTTTTTTTTAAAGGTAAAGGTAATTTATTTAGAATATTTATATATTTTTAAAATTACAGTAAATCATAAGGGAAAAGAAAAAGTATTATTGTTTTATTAAATATTAATAATTATTAAGTTACAAATTTTTTAATATTTGTTTATTGATTGTAAAGAATAAAAATAGTAGAAATCTAAACGCTTTTTTTTTTTTTTAAACTTTATATTGAATGTTTAAATGAATAAATGCTATGATAATAATGATATTATTATTGTTTTATTTTATTTTATTTTTTTTTTTTTAATTTTTGGTGATGTATTTATATTGATTTATATACTTTTATTATTATTTTTTTAATTGTTATGAAAAATTTATGATTTTTTTTTAATGATTATTTTATGAATTCCTTATTTATAATAAGGTGCCTTTTTTTTAATACACATTTTATTATTTTGATTTATTCAATTTAGGTTTACGATTTCATCTATAAATTAGTTATTAAAACGAACAATTAAAACACTCAAGTTATCAGTACTGAAATTGTCCAATGCTGTTTTAAAAGAACTTCACTAGCTTCTTGTTGGATCTGTGATATTTTCTATTATTCTACTGCTTCATCATCTGTACAAACATCCCATATCTTTTTTTTTTTTATTTTATTATTATTTTTTTTGGATTTCGTAATATAAAGATAATTATTTTATAGTGAACATAGGCATTTATATTATTTAATGGAAATAATATTTATTTTTTAATTGATATATTTTATTTTTATTTTATTTTATTTTTTTTTTTTTAATTTTTATTTATATTATGTAGAATGTTTTACTTACACCATCACATGCTAAAATTAAGAATTTATCCTCGTCATTAAGAACAACTCTTGTAGTGTATGGGTTTCCAATAACCCATTCTTTCATAGAATAATCACCAAGTGATCTCGTTACGGCAAGTACACCTAAATGTATCAATATAAAATATTAATTATAGTTGTTATTATTTATATTTTAAATTGGTCGTTTTTTTAAGACCATGACTATTTTTATTTACCATTTACTCTTGCATTTAAACAAAACCACCAGCATCAGTGATTCTTTGTACTTCATCTAAATTTGAACCCTTATGATCACATGATAATCTTAAAGCATGTCCATTTTTACTATTAATTTATATGAATATTATTGAATAATAGCTAATTAATATTATATTCATCAATTTATTCTTAAGGAAATATTATTATTCATCTTAATTAATGTACCTTAGTACAGCTCTGGCATCACCAACATTAGTGAATATAATACTCTCTATTGATATTTTTTTTTTAATTTTTGTAAAAAGAATTAGAATTTTTTTTTTAACATGTAAAAAATTATTTTTTCCCATTTATTTTCCTTTTTTTATTATTTAGGTATATTTCTGTTGTTATTTACCTTTCTACTTCATTACCATCTTCATCTTTAATTTTCTCTTTTCTTACTAATACAACGATAGCTGTACATCCTGAAGGTATACCTCTTTTTCATTAAGCTGTGAATCTGTCTTTAAAAAGCTTTATTTAATGATTCTTGAATTGGCATATTTGGTGATTCTTTAATTATTTCAATTAAATTCTTATATGTATTATATTTAATAATTGATTATTAATGATTAGGATCATTATTATTAATTAATAAATACAATAGTAATATTTATATATTCTATTTTAATTTTAATGAAATTTATATGTATCTTTGCTACCAATATGATAATTATTGCTATTATTATCACTATTATTATTATATTATTATTATTATTATAATTATAATGTTTTTATTATCGGAATTAAAAATGTTTTATTTTAGAAATAATACTTCATTAATTGTTTTCCACACCATTCTGCTGCTTGTTTTCCTGCATGTCCATCAAAATAGCAAAGTAACCTTGTCCTTCTACATCATTAAAATTGTAAAAGAAAGCATGGGCATCCTTTATTTATTTTTTTTAATTTAAATTTATTATATTTATATTTTAATTTGTTTTGTTTTCATTTTTTGAGTTTTATTGTGTTAATTTATATAATAATTTTATTATTATTGAATAATGTGTTAGACATTTGAAATTATGTTATAATTGAGTTGAGATATTTATATTAATAAACAATAATAATAATAACATTAATAAAATATTAATATAAGTATAATTAAAATAAAAAATTAATAATATTAATATTATACAATATGATTGATGGATAATCAATTTATTTCATATAAATGTATTTTAATAAAATATATATAAAAAAAAAAACACAAAACAAAGCGAATTATTTTGTTTTGTTTATTTTTTTTTGTATACCTCCATAGTTCTTCTTACAACGCTTATTTCTATCCTCAGAGAAACCAATGCTAAAACCTGCTCTTTTTATTTCATTTAATAATGTAGTATCTTCGATTTCTTCTTCTTCTTCCTCAGATTTCTTGCCATCAATAATGGAAGCAACTGGAGTATCATCATCATCTCCAAGAACTGTTGTAGTAATTCTTTAATATCTGTCATTTTATTTATTTAACTATGAATATTTTTTATCGTTCCGGAATTTATTTATTTGATTTAATTTTCAATTTTTTTTTTTTTTTTTATGTTATATTATTCAATATTTATATTAATTATATAATTTTTTTGTTTTGAATTATTTTTAAATTTCTGTTAATTTAAATAATAATATAAATATCCATTTATTAATGCATATATATAAAGGAAAATTAGTTTTTCTTGATATTAATATGTTAATAATATGGTAAATAAAATATTTTTTTTTATGATCTTTTAAAATGAAAATATAACTTTTATATAAAGAATTATCGATTTTATATTATTGCCGTATTGTCGTAATATTATAAAATATTTTAAATTAATTGATTTAAAATAATATACTTTGCTGCAAACTTTTTTTTTATTATAATTACTTCAAATAAAGTTCGTTTTAGTTTATTTTGTTTTTTTTAATTTTTAAATTTCTACTTTTAATATTAAAAATTGGAGTATTTTTCTTCTTTTTTTTTTTTTTTTTTATTCTGTTATTATTCTATTACAACATAATATTTTAATTAATATGGTTAACACTGAAATATTTTATTGGAATATTAGTTTATTTATTTTTTGTATTTGAAATTCTTTAGTGGTATATAAGAATATTGTTTCTTTATAAATAAAGTAATAACCTCTTTTTTCCTTTTCTTTTTATTCTATATACTTTACCTTTTTATTATTATTTTTTACAACAAGAATATATATAAGGTATATTTATCTAATTTTTAGAGATAAAGTTTATTGTCCTTATATATATATATTTTAAATGTTTCCTTTTTTTCTTTACTATTATTATTATATATTATATTTATTTAATAATATTATTCTAATAAAGACATAAAATAAAAGTTTTTTTTTACTATTTATATTCCTTTTGTTCTTTTATTTTATTATATGTTTTTTTTTATTAATAATATTATTATTTATTTATTTTTATAAAGTGTAAAGTGGTTATTTTTGTTAATATAATTAAAAGGATGTTTTTTTAATTAAAGAAACTTAAGAAAATTTATTTTAAAAAAAAATTTTAAAATATTTTAATATTAAATAATAAAATTTAATTATTATTAAAACTTAACAAAACTAAATAATTCAAAAATAGTGAAATTGGTGTATTTATTTACTTTTTCAAATGTACAAATTACTTTTATATATGAAAATAAAACATAGAAAAAAAATTATATAAATGAAGATAATGACAATATACTCTTTATCTTCTTAGAAATAATATTTATTTTGTTATTTATAAAAAGAATTTATTTTATAAATATTCTTTTTTATTTTCATTATAAATATAAATAAATTTATGTGTTGCTTACTTTTATTCGTTGAAAGTCGAAAGCCAAGAATATAGTATATAAGAAGAAAATAGAATAATAGAATGGATATAAAAATTGCTCTTTCATATTTATATTATTTAAATTTCAAAATGGAAAAACGAATCATACAACAGTTATATTCTGAATTAATATTAAACATAAAATAATAAAGGAAAAAATTTATTTTATAATTCAAAGTGTTATTATGATGTTAAATAAGTATAATTTCCTTGTTTATAGTGTGTGATAAATGGTTTTAATTTATTTAACGTCAATAATATAGTGTTGTAGGATATGATTATTGTAAATAAAAGATAGATTAAATAATTAAATTTATAAAAGAAAATCATCAACTTCATCATTTAAATGGTAATGCCTCAGTAATTTTAAAATATTCAGAAGGAGAGATAGTTGGTTCTTTTGATATTTTATTAATTTGACTTTTTTGTGAATTAACCTTTTTATTAATTTTCTTTTACTATAAACTGTAATAACGTCATCAACTGCATTATTGCTATTAATTATACTTTCTTCTTCATAGCCATTTTCATTAATATATAGTTTACTTTATATTGTGTTTATTATTGTTATTATATTTATTATTATTGCAATTATTATTTATGTTAATTTTTTTACTTTCACTTTTTCTCTTTTTTTACCCATGACTCGATAGAAGTCTCATATTGCCTATCATTATTATAAAAGGTAGTAGGAAAAAAAAAATCAATATTATTTTTAAAATATTAAATGCTTTTATTTCTTTAACTAAAATATTTTACCATATTGTATCTGCTGAATATTCATTTATGATATTTGCAAGAGTTTCTGCTTCTTGATAAAGAGTAGGAAGGTATTTTTTCTTAATTTTATTGGGAGTAACTGGTGAAGTATACTGAGGAGGTTGAATTAATTTGTGTTTTGGGGTTGAAGGAAGTTGTTTTTCATCATTACTTTTTCATCACTATAATATTCATTGTAATTAACAATTCTACGACGCCTACGACTATATTAATCCGTCACTTACTATAATTTGATGAAGATTTTATAATTTAGGGTATCATACATCATTGACATATGCAAATGCTTCTTGATAAAGTTTAACTCTTTCCATGATTTGGATTAAATTTTGAAATTTTCTTATATTATTTGAAAATCTAAATTGTTCATCCAAAAATATAAAATCTAATTTTTGACAGTATTGAGCACATTTTTTCCATTGATAATTATCATATAAATTTAATTCCTTTTTGTATTTTTTTGATAATAAAGGAAAATATATTTCTGGATGTTGATATTTATAATGTTTTTTATTATAATTAAAAAGATGGAGAATAATAAGAGCAGATGATAATATTTATGTTTATTTAAAATATTTGAATTCATTTTTTCTGGTAGTATATCTAAGGGACTACTAACTGCATGATATTCCTTAGATGTTGATAGTTCAACAATTTTTTATATAATAATAAAAGAGAATAAAATAATTTATATTCTTTTCACTTTCTAAATTAATATTAGCAGTGTAATTTGATGATAGGTATGATATAAGATCATTTTGATTATGGTATTTATTTTTAAAGAATAAAACTGGATTATTAGAAAATACGATATTGGATTGATTTTTATTTGCGTATTGATGAATAAAATCAATCATTACTTTAATAGCTTTTTCGATAAAATAAAATTCAATATTTTTATTTCTTATTTTAATAAAACTCAAAACATCGATAAATGATGGGTTGTAAACATGCTGTTTTTTTAATTTATCAATTATAAACCTTAAAAACTCGTGTTTTCTAAATACTCTTTTAGCTACTGAAAATGCCCATTTATAGTTTTTAAGTTCTTTATATGGTTTTAATATAAAATGCTTCTGTAACAATTTATAACCCTTATTATTTGATATTAAATATAAACATAATATAATATATATTAATATTAATTATATTTCTTACATATTTTTTTTATTACTGTTTGAATTATTACCTGGTGATATGCACGATATTCTATACATATTTCTATTAGTGTTTTAATACTTTGGGTATATTGATTTTACTAATGCAGATATTTACTATATGCTCAAAAAAAATTAAGCTAATTTTAAATATTTTTTATTTTTGGTATTATAATATTAAATGAAATTAATATATACAATATAAAAAATATACTGCTTAATTATATAATTTAATTTAATTACTTATTCAAATAATATGGAATGTAATAAGGAATTAAAGAAAATATATCTTGATTTTTATCATTATTATTAAAATCATCTTTTCTTCTTCTAATCTCATTTGAGAGGATTTCTCTATTTGATTACTTATAGAATCTGCTAATTTAAATGCTGCTAATTCTCGTAATGACAAAATATGATTTCTACCATGACAATTAAATTGGGGAATGGATGAATCCTTTAAATTATGGTTTCTTCTTTCATAAAAATTGGATGAATTTATCATACTGATTCTGTAGCTTATTTTATAATACTTCCACCATAATTGCATTATTATATTTGAAAAACAGTTTTCCAATGTTTTATATTTTTTTTGATGGGAAAATTAGAGAAAGAACATCATTATGAATTGGTGAAGTAATTGGTGTTTTATAATTAATGAAGGAAGAAGGGGACACTGTTTCTAATTTTTTCAAATAACTTAGTTTTGATTGAATTTGACGTAAAAGACTATCAATTTTTTTTTGTTCCATGATATTTGATATTCAACAATTATTTCATATCAAAGTAACATTTTCAAATAAAAAATGCAAAAACTTTTTCATTTTAATATTAATTTTATACCAGATAACAAAAAACTTAGTTTATAATAACTAAATAATATAATTAATCCTTGCATATATAATAAAGTATATATACATTCACTTTTTAATAAACTTATTGTATATAGAATTAACCGCAATAATAATCATATAAACTTTATTTCCTAGCAATTATTATGAAAAAAGAGAGAGAGAGGAAACAATTTAATAATTACATATTATATTTTTAATAAAAATTTCTTTAATATAAATAATAATTAAAAGAAATATAAAGTGCAATAGACTATAATTTTTATTTTCAATTTTTTTTTTAATAATTAAAATTTCAAATTTAGATTTCTTTAAATTATATATATTTATATATTTTTATTAATGGATTAAACATTTTTTTTTTAAAGAAAAAATTGTATATTAAAATAATTAATTTTTTTTTTGAATATTTCATTTATTAAAATTAAATAAATATTTCTAATTTTATTACCAATCAACGATTGACTTGTATAAAAATACTAAAACAATTTACTTTAACTGCTTTTCTACCAAAGAAATAATTATATTCATAAAACCAATTTTTATTTACTTTTTTTATTATTATAAAATTGTTTTATTTTTTTTATTTAAAAAAGGTAGAAAAAATAAAAATAAATTATTATAGAAAATTAAAATAAAATATAAAAACAAAAATTATTATTTAAAATTTATAGATTATAAAAAAAATAATTTAAAAAGGTAAATTTTAAGCTAATTTATAATATTTACTTATTCAATTCATTGAACCAATTTTATTTAATAAATTCAAAATATTTAAATTAATAGTAAATATTAACAACAAAATAAATTAGAATAAAGTAGTTGATAAATAAAATATAAAAATATATTATATTATTTATATATAATAATAATAATAATGAATACTTCGAATATACATAATCCAAAAGATTACGTTCCATTAATAATATTCCATATATACATAAAATAAATTCAATATATATTTTTTCATTTATTAATATTTGTTATAATTATTTTAATTTATTATTCATATAAGGAAATATAATACAAAATGGAAGAAAAGAAAAATGCCTTTTACAATTCTGGTATAATATATAATATAGTATAAATATAAAAAGCAATTAACATCATGTCCAATGTACTTATTTATTTAATAATATCATTATTATATACTGAAAAACAGTTAAGGATTTAAAAATTAAAAAATACTCCAATGTTGATGTTCAATATGCAATTGAAAATGCTGTTGGAAAAGTAATATATAAATTTTGAATTTACACATTAAACATATTTCCTCACCATTTTATTAACAAATAATTACAATAAAAATTCTAAAAAATAATTTTTATAAATATAAACAAAACCACTTGAATAATTTTAGTTATTTACTAAAGTCTATGGATATACTGAAGTTTCAAACACAGTAATGTTTATCTATTTCTTGGTTATACTGCCAGCATAATTGCTGGTGCCGCCAGTCTTTATTCATACCTTACTCCATTCGAAAATTGCAAAGGAATTTTAGCTGTTTCAGTTTCATTGTATCCTTTTTTTTATTACAAATGCTAATATTTATTAATAGAATTTTTATTTTTAAAACACGTTTTTGTTTACATAAATTAGTTTTTATTTCTTCAGTTTTATATCCTATTATCATTCTTCTTTATTCTCTTAATACAGATATTTCATTTTATGCGGTCTTTTAACCCTTTACGTTAAGTTTGTTAAGAAGGATGAAATTTTCAATGGTAATAAGCAAGACGAAAAAGTAGTATGTATAATTAATTTGTATCATGCAAAGATAACAATTATAATATTTTAATATTAATAATTTTCATTATAATTGAAAATAAATATTGTTAAAAAACTTATAAATTAATTATATTAATTATTTTTAATATTTTTCATATAACTTATGAAATGTTTAAAATTCATAGAAAAAACTATAGTTGTTAGTTTTTAAGAACAAGAAATACTCTGATAATGTTGAAATTAACATTGAATTAAATGAAAATAATAAGGTTACTAAAAAGTCATTAATGAAATCATATGGTAGTTGGTTTGATGAAGAAGGTAACTTTGTTGCAAGTGCCTTCCTTAAAGATATTGACGCCGTACTTAACAAGAAGGATTAAGATAAATATCAAATAAGAAATTGATTTAAATAAATGTATTAACAACATATTATTAAATAATATAAGATAAATAATAATAAAAAAAAAAAACAAATAAATAAATAAAAAAAGAAAACAGAAAAACCGGAAAAAACAAAATATAAAAGTTATTCATATTTAATCATAAGTAATAGTATATACAATCAAATAGCAATGTATAAAGAAAATAAAAAAAAAAAATAAATAAATTAAAGTACTATAATACTATTACTTTAATTTACACAAATAAAATAATAATAATAATAATTAATTAATTTATTTTATTATTATTTATTTATAATTATTAAATATATTTATATTATAGATTTTAAATTAATATACCTATAATTATTAAATAATTTTATAGATTTTCTTAATTATTTATTGAAAGTATCATATAAAAATCTGTATAATCTATTCATATATTTGATTTCATAGCTGATAGTAATTTTTTTATGAGAATTTTTCTTTGTAAGTTTATAAGAAAAAAAGAAATTAATATTAAGCTCAATGGAGCTTAATATACTCATTATACATTTATTTTTAAAAATGGATGTATCTTATTTTGTGTAATGATTTTATTTTAGTATTTTATTATACTGTGGTTTAAGTGAAATAATTAGAATATGTAAAGCAATTACTATTTAAAATAAATATATCAAGGAATAGTCAAAATAGCAATTCGAAAACAGTAATAATAAACTTAATATAATTATTATGTATTTTAAAAAAAAAAAGAGATAATCATAATAATTTTTTTTTATAAAATTTGATCTTAAATAATTGTGTAACAATAGATTAATTAATTTTAATATTAAGGATATTAATACACTTTCTTTTTTTTATCTCTTATTAATTTATATATTATTTTATTATTTATTAAAATAAAAAAGAAAAAAAAAAGAAGCAAGGTAAAAAATAATAATAAATCAAAGATATTGATTATAAGTATTTATCCATTTTTTATAACAATTTTGGAATTAAAATCTATTTAGCATAATTCCTTAATACAATTTTTTTTAATACAGTTTTGTATAATAATTTAATTTTTGAGCATTGTTAATTATTTAAAATATTAATGATTTTAAAATACTCTTTTTTTTTTTTTTTAATTATAAAGTGATTAAATAGCAATACTAATATAATATTTTATCCTTTTTTTTAAAATGAATATTATTAATCCTTTTCTCATTTAAGAAATAGTATAATAGTATTTAAAGAAAAAGTTTATTTGTAAATAAATTAGTCATTATAATTATTAAATAATATAGAAAATAATAATTATATCATTTATTTTAATATTAAAAATTATAATTATTAAATAAAGAAAAATATATAATTTTTATAGTAAATATATTCACATAATATGAAGTAGTATTCAATTATAAGAAGGTATATTATAATTATTATTTGATATTCTTTATATTTGATAATGTTTCATTTCATTATTAATCTTTTTATTATAAAAATTTAAATATATTTCTGTTATTTATTAAATTGGTAATCATAAAAATATATCAAAAAATAAATATACAAAGGATGATTGGTTAAATACAATATACCAATATATTTTAATTACATTATAATATGTGTATGATATCAAATAATATAAGATCTTAATTATTTTAAAGTGTCAATAAAATAATCAAAAAAAAAAAAAGGTCAGAAAAAAAAAAACTATTTATTATTTAAAAAAATTAAAATAAATAAAATAACTATTTTTTTTTATAATTAAAATCAATATAATATGATATAATGAAATAAAATATTATTTCGTTAATAATCATCAAGTATATAACGGAAAAAATTTTATGTAGTATCAATTTTGTTGATAAAAGTATAAATAAAATAGGAAATTACGTTTAATTATATATATTTTTTAATAGACTCTAATTTAAAAATGTCAACTATGCTTGGAATTAAAAAGGAATTTTCAAAGAATTTTGAAGAAGAATCTGAAACTTATTTAAAGAGTTTAGAACAATTTCCAAAAATTCAACTTGAAAAGACAGATGTTACTAAAGGAATTAATGGTCAATTGTCAATGAAATTAAAGGAGATAATTTAAAAGATTGGACAACTTATGCTTATCAAAAATATTTCACTTTTCAAAGTCGTCAATACCTTAATAAGACTAATGATAGCGAAAATAGTATTGTTACAAAATCAAAATTAGATAACAAACAATTAGAGAATAATTTAAAACAATTATTATCTTTTAAAAGAAATTGAAAATGTTAGTGTTAGTCTTGTGAAATAGATTTATCTAAACCTATTGCTGATGTTAATAAATATGTTAATGATTTTATGAAGCAATCATTATTAAAACCAACTTTTGAAGATCTTGATATTGTAGAAATTGATCAAATTTATAAAGATTTCCTTCTTTCTTCTGAAAAACCTGTAATTGGCAGTTTATTACAATTATTAGAAAAAATTGAAAATGAAAAAGCCAGTCTTAAAATTAATAATGAAAACTTTAATTTATTAAAACCTTCTCTAATTTCTGAAGGTATTGAAGAATTAAAAAGTTTATCTGGAACTACAACAAAAATTCTGTATTTTCAATTATCCAAGAAATTAATTCCCTTAATTCTCTTATTGAAAAAATTAAGGATACATTTGATAAAGCAATAAAGTAAATATAAACTATAATGTATATAAATAAATTAAAAGAGTTTTGTTAAAAAAAATCAATAATTAATTAAGGATGGAGATAAATTGAAATTTAGTTTCATATTACATATAAATTATATTAATAATATAATAGACTTTTATATTACCTTTTTTTTTTTTCTAATAATTAATATTTTCATTATATTTTATATTATATTTATTTATTATGACCACTTAACTATTAACATTTTTATTATAGAAATGAAGGAGAAAAGATTTGGTCCTTTTCAAATGATATGTTATCTTATTGGGAAAATATTAAGAAGAAGGCTATTGATTTTGAAATATTAAAGAGAAAAACTGTTAATATATTTAAAGATTCACACAGTGAACTTATTCCAAAATTTGCTGATTATTGGAATAATAATGTTGCTTCCCATATTAAAAAGGTAAAAAGAAGAAGAATGCCGATAATTTTATGAAAGGTAAAACAGATGAAGAAATTTTAGAATACATGGATAAAACATTTGATGATTTCTTCAAAAATGAAGATGAATACAATCAAAATGGAAGGAAGATGTTCTTTTAAAAATTTTAGAAGAACAAAAAAGTATAATTAAGGAAATCCAGGAAAAGATTGTTACTTCATTAACTATTCAAAAAGAACGTCTTACTAAGTCTATGGAAAATAATGAAATTAAAAATGAATATCAAGAAATATTAGAATGTTGTCAAACCCAATTGGATAAATGTTCAAAGATCGAAGATAATTGGCAAGAATCTGTTGACAAATTCCTTAAGGATAATGATGAAGCAAGAGCCAAATTGAAGGGTCAATATGATGAACTTATTGCTGAATATAAAAAATCAATTAATCTTACTGGTCGTTTAGAAACTGTTAATAAGAAAGATTTTATGAAGCAAATTAAATCTACAGAAAATCAATCCAATTCTAATCGTTCTAAAGATTTATTAAATGGTGTCTTTTCTATTAGCACCATGGAAGATTCTATTGTCGATGTTTTATTATGTTTATTACAAGAAGGTGAACTTAAGAAAAAGCAATTTATTCAATCTAGATATACTTCTATTAAAGGAAATCAAAAGTATAATGATTTAGTTCAAAAGAGAAAAGACATTGTAACTAGAAGTCAAAATGAAATTATGGCTGGTTTTATTCATATGGGTATAAAGTTGGATAGTATGTTTATTGAAGAATCCTGCCGTATGTCCGAAACTTCTTTAACCTTCCAAAAATTAGGTATATCGGTTTCATCATCAAAAAAGAATAAAAAAAGGCCAATAAGAAGAAGAAGAAGGCTGCCGCCGCTGCAGTTGCAACTACACCAGTTGAAGAACCAAAGGAACCAAAGGTTGAAGAAAAGGTAGAGAAACAAGTTGTTGAAATTAAACCTGAACCAGTTAAAGAAGAAGCAAAACAAGAAGTAAAACCAAAAAAGACTTCTCCATTACCATCTAAAGCTGTTATTACTGAAAACTTAATAAAGAATTCCATTAAAGCTTCCGAAAAAATTTTAAAGAAAGAAACTGAAAATGTTGAAAAGAAATGCTTTTCACAGATATTGTTAATAAACCAGTTGAGAAGAAGGTTAAAAAGCCAATACACCACCAAATGAATCAACTTCCCCATTAAAAAAACCAGAAGAAAATAAATTAAAAATTAAAAAGATTATTAAATCTGCTTTTGAAGAAAATCAAAAGGCAAAACCAAAGTCAGAAAAAAAACCAAAGGTTGTTTCATCACCACAATCACAACCAAAGTCTGAGTCAAAACCAGAACAAAAAGAACCAAAACCAGAATCAAAACCAGAATCAAAACCAGAACCAAAACCAGAATCAAAACCAGAACCAAAACCAGAACCAAAACCAGAATCAAAACCAGAATCAAAACCAGAACCAAAACCAGAACCAAAACCAGAACCAAAACCAGAACCAAAGCAAGAAATTGAGGATATTCAAGAAGCAACTAAAGAAAATGTTACTGAAGAAATTCCAAAAGAAAATGATACTGAAAAGGAAGCACAAATAACAAAGGAAGAAGTTAAAGAAATTGCATCTGAAGATGTTAAAGAAGTCGTTGAAAAGGAAAGTACTGAAATCATGTCTGAACCTAATCAAGAATTAGTTAATGAAGAAGTTTTTATCAATGGTGTTGAAATTACTCAAGAGATTCAATCTTTTCAAGCCACACAATGAAAAATTATTAAATACTGTTTCCACATCCTCCTTTGCTCCATTCCCATCTAGTATTAATAATGGCAATTCAATAGCTAATGCTTCTTTCCGCCGCAACTCCACCAGGTTTTTGATATTCCAACCAATTCACCAAAATTCAGCTGCTTCTATCTTAAATGGATACCAAGCCACCAGCTTAGCTATGGATTCCATTTTAGCCAATATTCCATTACCACCATTAACTCCAACTGGTGTTGATATCAACAATCTACCACAATCCAATGATCAATTAAAGGTATTAGTAAACCATTTACAAAATGATAAATCAACAATTAAACTTACTCTTAATAAGGTCGTTCAACAAATGCAACAATTCACCACATTGCTGTAGAAGTAACCATTTTAAAAACTTCAACTTATTGAAAAGAATCATCACTGTTCCACACTTGAAGATGAACTTAAAATTCAAAAGGTAATTAATTCAAGAAAAGGAACGTACTATTGAAAACTTAAAGAGTAAGATTGATGATCTCATTCATCATCAATCACTATCATAATAGCCGTAACAATAGTGACAGTGGTAATGTTTATCGTCCACCAAAGATGAGAAACAATGGTAGTGAAGAAGGTCAAACCAAATATAATCCAAAGGAAAGAAAAGGGTTTCCCAACAGTGGTAGTTTCCATCACTATAATAAGCATGGTGTAAATGGTGAAAAGAAGACAGGTAGTTTCCAATCCAGCCGTTCTGGTTCCTTCAATAACAAATTTAACTTTAATAAAGGTAATAAACCACCAGGTTTAGAAAACAATGGATGAGAAAGCAAACTGGTAAGGGATTTACCTCTGGAGCACATTCAGTGAAAAAGGAGGAAGCAGATCGTTCCATCCCTACCTCTAATATTTTTGCTAGTTTAAATGAATGATGAAACATGATATTGATAGTATTACAACAGATAATGATTATGAAGAAGAAGGTATGATGGAAGAATCAGAAATTATGAAGGATGAAAGGGAAGATGAAAACCAATGCACAAGAACCATCTTCTATAAAGGATGAATTATATTCTGCCATAGAAAAACTATTCATCTGAAGAAGAAGCTGTTGCTGAAGCTGTTGAAGATTGATGCTGGTTCAAATGTAGCCACTTCATCCATAATTCCAGAACCAGAACCAATGCCAGAATTAGAAGCAATAACTACCTCTGCTGCAGAATTATTAGGATAAAAAGCACCCACCATAATTTTTTTTTTTTTAGTATTAGAAAAATAAGCGTCATATAAAAAAGTTTATATAAAATATTATTTTTCATTTGTTTTTAATTCCTCTATTTCCATTAATATATATAGTATTTTAGGATGTAATAATATAAAAAAAAATTTTTTTTTTTTTTTTCCCCAGAATTATAATTATAAATATACATAATTTAAAAAAAAAAAAAAGTAATTAGATTTTATTTTTTTATATTATATTTAAATTTTTATATATTAATATTTTTTCTAATATCCATTTTATTTTATATATTATTTAAATCAAATATTATTTTTAATTAATAAAAATAAAATATACATCTTTTTAAAATACATAAAAAAAAAAAAATTAATATTTTTTCCTTAAAGTTTATCTACAAAAGTAAAAAAGGGATGAAGCATCGTCTGTTCCATTAAAATTTAAAACATTATTTTTGTCTCCATTTCATTGAAATAAAAAAAAAAAAAAATTCAGAAAAGGTTTTTTAAAGACCTTTATTTAATTTTTTTTTAAAGGCATCAAATATACCTTTTTATAAACTATATGAATTTTTTATAGATATTCATTAATACTTTACAAATAAAGAAAAAAGAAAAATACCTTTTATAAATATAAGATCAATAAATAAAAAAAAAAAAAAAAAGGTATAATCCTTTAAAACTTTTATTTTTTTTAATTTTTTTATTTTTATATATTTTTTTTTATTGTTATTATTATGATTTCATTTATATATTATTATTATTTATTACTGTATAATATTTATTTTTAATATTTAATTTATATTAATTTTCTTTATTTTTTTTTTCTCTTTATAATTTATATATTTTAAAAGATAAATTTTAAAAATAGTTTTGATATTCTTTTAAAAAATTTCATTTTTTTATAATTAATTTGGAAAAAAAAAAAATTTAAAATAAAAAGATTTTTTAAAATTAAATTTCCTTTTATTTTAAACTAATAGTTAATGATAACATTAACTAGTCTAAGCTTTTGATATTTTATTTATTTATTTTTTTTCCCAATTATTAAATTTATAGATATTAGATATATGTATTTTTTTTTTTTTTTTTTTAGTTTAATATACCTTTGTATAATAATTTTTTACACATTTGGATAAAAATATAATCACCCCAATTATTTTATCAATAATTATTGATTTTAAAATTAAAATTCATTTTTTTGATTATTTTTTATGAATTGTAAAGGGGTTGTCTATAAAAATGATATAATTAATTATTAATAAAAACTATAGTGTAGAAACGAAAATCCAATTAAGAAATTTGATAAAAGAATATCACTTAAATTAATAAATAATTAACTTATGATTATATTAAAAATAAATAGTTAATTATTTATTATCTCTATAAATATATATCCTTTTAACTAAATTTCCTTTTTCTATGAGTGTGTGTGTATGTGTGTATTTTTTTTTTCGTTTTGAATTACTATAAATACTATATTATAAAATTAATAATGATATCATTCTATTTTTTACTTTTTATAAAGTTTTAAAAAATTGGAATTATATATATATATACATTTTTTAAGCTATATTAAAAAAGGCTGTGTTATGATTAAATTTTATAAATGATTATTGTAGAAAAATTGATTATTAATAATAGTATAATGAATGAATTAAAGTGTTCGTTTCCTGTATTATATGTATAAACGCAACATTGATATATAAATGATTATTTTTTCATTTTTTAATTACTGTTTTATATATTATGATTAATCCGTTGATTTAAATATTTCTTCTTTCATAATTTCTTGATGGGTAGGCGTTGGTAGTATAACCGTAGTTTCTTGGTACTAAAATTCACTATTACGATTTGGTGTATTATTTTGACTATAATATGCTACTGATGACGAATTTGACTTCGAACCAAAGTGTAATTTCTAGATGGAAAAAACATCATCAAAAATTTTTTGTAAAGTGATACGACTGTATTTGTCAGGTTAATTGCGGAGTAACGAATTGGATTACCATTATATCTCTTCTTAATTACTTGGATTTGCAATTGTTGTACTAACAGGTCTTGGAATACTTTGTTTCTCTATAATATTATAAATTTATTAATTTTATAATTCTATGAAAAAAAAAACAATTTTATATTATCTCTTAAAATGTTATAATACTTACTCATTCCATTATTAAAATCTGGATAATTAACTACATTATTTCTAACAACAGGAGCTCTAAATTTAAAATCTCTATTATTATAAAATCCTCTGAATAACTATTAGCACGTTCTCTTTCATATTCTTGGCGTTCGATTGCCCATTCGGGTGAAACGGAAGTCTTTACTCTTCTTTTAGTATATTTTCCAATTTCCATTGAGTGTAAGCATATGAACCCTTTATTTTTGATTTATACCCATTTCATCTATATTTGTTTAACTACTGTTTTAAATGAATATATATTTAAATTTATTAATATATTATTATTTCATTATTGCGAATAAAAAAATAAAATAATTCGATATTATGTTTCATTCTTTTCATAAATTTGATAAAATTT
>MCFH01000172.1:0-21480 GCA_002104945.1 Piromyces finnis | reverse complement strand
GTCTTTGTCAAGATTATAGGGAACTCAACAAAATTACCATTAGAGATTCCTATCCTCTACCTCTGATTCAAGATATGCTAGAGCATCTTGGTAAAGCGAAAATCTTCTCAAAATTGGATTTACGATCAGCATATAACTTGGTCCGAATCAAAAAGGGTGATGAATATAAAACAGCTTTCACCTGCAAATTCGGCCACTTTGAATACCTGGTAATGCCATTCGGACTGAAAAACGCCCCGGCTGTTTTTCAGCATTTTATCAATGATGTTCTGGAAAATATTCTAGGGATTTTTGTTTATTCATATATTGACGATTTAATTATTTTTTCTGAAAACCATAAATTCCACATTAAGCACGTTATCGAAGTCCTGGATCGCTTAAGAAATGCTGGTCTTTATGCTAAGCTTGAAAAGTGTGAATTCTTTGTTTCCTCTATTGATTTCCTTGGTCATCGGATATCCTCTGAAGGTGTACATATGGACCCCAATAAAGTTTCTGCTATTATTAATTGGCCAGTTCCGTCCAGTGTCAAGGAAGTTCAATCTTTTATTGGCCTAGCCAACTACTATCGTCGGTTTATTCCTAATTTTGCCAAAGTTGCACAACCCCTTCACAGACTACTTCGTAAAAACGTTAAATTTGATTTTTCCTCTGAAGCTCTTGATGCATTTAATACCATTAAATCATTAATTTCATCTGCTCCCATCCTGTCTCATCCAAATCGTGATCTTCCCTTTATTGTTGAAACCGACTCTAGCAACTTTGCTATAGGAGCAGTTCTGTCTCAAAAATCTCCTGATGATAAAATGATCCATCCTGTCGCTTTCTATTCAAGATCTCTTACTTCCGCTGAAAGAAACTATCCTATATACGATAAAGAACTTTTAGCTATTGTTAATGCTCTTGAGACTTGGCGACATTTTCTCAAAGGTGCTTTAACCCCGTTTACTATTTATTCAGATCATCGAAACTTACTATATCAAAAGAAACCGGAAAAAAATGTCACAACGTCTCGTTCGTTTGGCCCTTTTCCTTTCCGAATTTAACTTTAAATTCCTCTACCGCTCTGGTTCATCAAATGGTAAACCTGATGCGCTTTCACGAAGACCTGATTATATAGATTCCCTCTCTTCCTTCTGATGCTCCTTTTTCGGTTTTACGCCCTGAGAATTTCTGCGCTTTGATTTGTTCCATTTCTTCTCTTATGATGAAATATTATCTGAATATGTGAACGACTCTTTTAACATTGACATTTGCAATTTTCTTGAAAATAAGAATCTCCCAGCTCCCACATCCACAAAGTAATAAATTCTCTCTTAGTAATAGTTTTCTTCTTTTGATAATAGAATCTATGTCCCTTTAAAATGCCGTCCCTCCGTTTTGAAACTCTGTCATGATTCCCCCTCTGCCGGTCATTTTTGGTATCCGCAAACTATTTCTTTTGATCTCTCGTGACTTTTGGTGGCCATCCATTTCTATTGATGTTAAGAATTATATCCGATCTTGCGAGATTTGTTGCCCGCTCCAAGCCTTCTCGTCATAAACCATATGGTTTACTTCAACCCCTTGAGATTAGTGACCATCCTTGGGCTTCTATTTCTATGGATTCATTACTGACCTCCCTCCTTCGGATGGATTTAACACTATTCTTGTTGTAGTTGACCGCCTTACTAAAATGTGCCACCTCATTCCCTTTAAAGGTATTCCTTCTGCTTCTGATACTGCTTTTGCTTTTTTGAATTATATTTTCAAAATTCACGGTCTCTCCTCTGAAATTATTTCCGATAGAGGCGCGCAATTCACTTCGAAATTTTGGAAATCTATTTTGCCCAATCTTTGGACGTCAATGTTAAATATTCTTCACCATATCATCATCAATCCAATGGCCAAACGGAGAGGGTAAACTCCGTTGTTGAACAATATTTAAGATGCTTTTCTAATTATAAAGGAACAAACTGGATCAACTTTCTTCCATTGGCAGAATTCAGTTACAATAATGCTGTTCAAGACTCAACAAAATTCTCACCATTCTTCCTAAATTATGGTTATCACCCAAAATACTCTCCGGTAATTCCTGACCAAACGAATGTTCCAAGAGCTGAAGAATTTACAAGAGACTTTGAAGACCTAATGGAGAAACTAAAAGAAAACTTAAAGAAGGCTATCCAAGTTCAAAAGAAATACGCCGACAAGTATAGACAAGAACCTCCGACATTCAAGACTGGTGACAAAGTATGGTTGGATAGCTCCTTGATAATTCATAAAGGAAATAAAAAATTTAATCCTAGGAAACTTGGCCCGTTTAGGATAATTAGTAAAATCTCTAATCTCACTTATAAATTAGAATTACCAAAATCGCTGAAGATTTACCCAATTGTTCATGTTTCAAACCTAGAACCGTATTATGAAGATAGTTTTGGAAGAATCAAAGATCCACCTCCACCTATAATAGTAAATGAAGAAGAAGAATACGAAGTAGAAGAAATACTTGATAAAAGAAAGCATTATGGGAAGATTCAATATCTAATAAAATGTAAAGGTTATCCGCTTTCAGAAGCATCTTGGGAACCTGAAAGTAATTTAAACTGCGATGAACTAATTAACAACTTTAATAATTCACATTAGTAATAGTTATTAATTTAAAAAAAAAATTAGTAATTGATAAGAGAAAAAGAGAATAGAAAATAGAAAATGAAAAAATATATTTATAATTTAATATTCATGTAATTTAAAAAAAAAAAAAAAAAAATTCAAAATGTATTCACTCGTTTCAATTATTTCTCTTATAATAAAGTAACAAATAAATTTAGTTGATTCGTCTGGTATCCGAATCCTGGAGGAGGTGTAAAATATTCTATTCTAAGTTCAGGTTTGTATACACTAAATCAAACTAACACTAGTTATAAATTTATTTATTATTAAACTTTATTTATTTATTAAATTATATTAAACTAAAACTAAACTAAAACAACCGTTGATTACTTTACCGTGAAGGTTATTTCACCAGAGCCCTCACTAGGTAATCAATTATTAACTAATTAAATTAAAACTAATAATCTAAACTAACTATATAACTAAACTATACGATTTTCCAACTATCGTTTCAATAGTTGAAAAATTTTCTTTATTTATACTTTTTAAATAAATTGAATAAATTCTAATATACATGTTTTAATATTATAATTTTACATTGTTTACATTTATACATTTATTAAAAGAAATTATTTGTATTAAACTATTTAAATTCAATTTATTTACTACAGAATTTTCTAAACTTAAAATAAAGTTTTGATTTATTTACTATATGGTTGATTATATTTCAAACATATATTCAATTTATTTATTTCTAATTTTGAGGCTTAGTTTATAAAAAAAATTTTTTATTATCTAAAATATTTATTGGTTAAAATTTATTTAATTTAAAATTTTATTTTATCATCAAAACTTTATCTTATCATAAAATTATATTTTACATAAATTTATGTTAATGTATTGTTGTAACGAAATATTATAATAATAAACACACACACTCTAATGTATCAAATATATGTATTTTTTTTTAATAATGTTTATTTATTAAATTTATTATTATAATACGACTAACTCGCTAGGTCAGTGTATTATCAAACTAAAGACGAAACAAAAAAAACTAATTTTTATTAATTATTAATAAAAACACTAAAGAACTATTTTATCTTTCTTATTCTCTCCTTTATACATGAAAATTATTTTTTTTTTTTTTTTAATACAATTTGATAAGTGAATTAATTACTTAATGATTGGTTATAAAAATATAATTATGAAATTTTCATTAATCTAACCTTAATGATTTTCTAGTCTAACCCTTATCATTAGATATACCTCATTACAAGCTCCTCCTCTAAATTCGGATTCCAGACGAATTTATAAGCTAATAATTTTTTTTTTTTTTTTTTTTTTTTTTAAATAGGCAGTTGACTTCATATGAGAATTAAAAGGTGTGGTACAATGGTCGAGTAGTTGGCAATGAACTAGAAGGTTGTGGGTTCGAAGTCGGGGTTGGTAGAGTAACTTTGATGTAAGGCGGGTTGGCGCCAAGACTAAAGTATGTCCAACAAGTACTAGAGGTTTCATAGGCAAGGTTCCAATATGGCCGTTTGATAGTACTTGTTCTTGGTACGCTTGTAAGTCCAGTAAATCCCTATGGGAGCTTCGCCAAAACGGTATCGGTTAAGTTTATTCTAAAAATTAATATTCCCTCATTTGTGTCTAAAAATTAATGAAAATTAGTTAATTTTATTATTATTAGTTTTTTTTTTTTTTTTTTTTTTTAATGGGTCTTGTTGAATTCTCTTAGCTTTGCTGGACAGTTCAGATTTTCTTCGGGTTCCCATGAGGCTTCTGAAATAGGATATCCTTTCCATTTGATCAAGTACTGAGTTTTGTTATAGCGTCTTCTTTTGTCCAGAATTTCTTCTACTTCGTATTCCTCCTCTTCGTTTATAATGACAGGTGGTGGAGGTTGAACTTTTCGGTTTGTACTTTTCCCTTCGAAGTAAGGCTCGAGAGATGATTTATGGAATACCGGATCAATCTTCATGTTACCAGGGAGTTTCAATTTGAATGAGACTTCTGATATTTGTTGTTCAATTTCATAGGGACCGAGTTTCCGAGGGGTGAATTTTTTATTTCCCTTAACTAAATTATTATTGATTAACCATACCTTTTCTCCTGGTTTGAATGACGGGCCTGGTTGTCTATGTCTATTGGCGAAATGTTCTTGTTTCTTTTGGGCTTCCGAAAGGTTTTTCTTGAGGGTGCTGATAATTTCTTTTAATTCTTTTGTGTATTCTTCAGCTCTTGGAACTTCACTTGTTGTTGGAATTGTTGGATTAAAATTAGGATGGAAACCATAGTTCAAGAAGAAGGGTGTTTGTTTTGCAGATTCTTGAACTGAATTATTGTAACTAAATTCAGCTAGGCTTAAGTATTCGATCCAGTTAGTGCCTTTGTAATTTGAGAAGCAGCGTAGATATTGTTCTACAACGGAGTTCACTCTCTCCGTCTGGCCATTGGATTGGTGGTGATAAGCAGAAGAGTATTTCAAATCAATCTTGAGGGTAGCAAAGAATTTCTTCCAAAACTTTGAAGTGAACTGAGAACCTTGGTCGAGAACAATGTCGGAGGGGCATCCATGAAGTTTGAAGACGTTGTTAATGAAAGCTTCGGCAGCACGTTCAGCAGTGGGAACTTTTTCAAGAGGGATAAAGTGAGCCATTTTTGTCAATCGATCAATGACAACGAAGATACAGGTAAATCCACGAGAAGAGGGGAGGTCAGTGATAAAATCCATAGCAATGGAAGACCAGGGACGTTCACCTAAAGGAAGAGTGGATAATAACCCGTAAGGTTTATGTCTAGAGGATTTCGAACGACAGCAGACCTCACAAGAACGGACATATCCTTAACATCCTGATACATTTTGGGCCACCAGTAGTTACGGGAAATCAAGGATAAAGTTTTTGAAATACCAAAATGGCCGGCAGCAGGGGAGTCATGACAAGAAGACAGAATTTCCACTCGGCAATCATTAGGAACATAGATTTTATCTTGGAAAAGGAGGACGTTGTTACTAAGTTTGTAGTCAGAAGAACAATTATCATTGAGAAGTTGATTAGAAGTCTCAATGAAGAATTTGTCAAGTTTACAAGAGAGAGCAATTTTTTCAAGAAGAGAAGAAGGAGTGGATGAAGCAAAGCAGGAGCTGAAATTTTCGGGACGAAAGACAGAGTTATTAGAATCGGAATTGCAAGAGTGATCAAGATAGTCAGGTCTTCTTGACAAGGCATCGGTTTTCCCGTTCGAGGAGCCAGGGCGATATTCAATGACAAAATCGAATTCAGCAAGGAAAAGGGACCATCTAATTAATCTCTGAGTCATCTTCTCCGGTTTCTTCTGAAAAAGGAGGTTTCTGTGGTCTGATATAATTTTGAAAGGATGATTCGCACCTTTCAAAAAATGTCTCCACACTTCTAAGGACGCGACGATAGCCAAAAGTTCTTTATCATAGATAGGGTAGTTCTTCTCCGGGTTTGTAAGGGATCTAGAAAAGAACGCAACAGGGTGAAGAATATTGTCGGACTTGTTGACTTGAGACAATACAGCACCTATGGCGAAGTTACTTGCATCGGTTTCGACAACGAAAGGTAGGTCAACATCAGGATATGCAAGGATAGGCTGACTAATAAAATGCTTAACCAAAGCATCAAAAGCATCTTGAGCGGTATCGTTCCAAACGAAGGCGGTGTTCTTCTTGCAAAGTTGGTGGAGTGGGTGAGCAATCTTAGCAAAGCCAGGAATAAATCTACGATAATAGTTGGCTAAGCCTAGGAAAGATTGTAGTTCATGGACCGATTTAGGAGTCGGCCATTCCGCAATGGCTTTCACCTTATTAGGGTCCATTCCGATACCAGAGGCAGAGATTCTATGACCAAGGAAGTCAAGACAAGGAGAGTCGAATAGACATTTTTCAAGTTTAGCGTACAGTCCGGCTTCTTCGAGTCTACGAAGGACTTCATTGACGTGTTCATGATGTTCGGCTATATTATCAGAAAAAATGATAATATCGTCAATATACGAAAAGACGAATTTACCGATAATGCCTTCAAGAACGTCGTTAATAAAATGTTGGAAGACTGCAGGAGCGTTCTTGAGACCGAAAGGCATTACCAGATATTCGAAATGGCCAAATTGACAGGTGAAGGCGGTCTTATATTCATCGCCTTCTTTGATTCTTACCAAGTTATAGGCGGATCGAAGATCTAACTTCGAGAACACCTTAGCTTTTCCTAGATGATCCAACATGTCTTGGATCAATGGGAGAGGGTACGAGTTCCTAATGGTGATTTCGTTCAAGCGGCGGTAGTCGATACACATACGAAGTTCTCCACTCTTCTTCGGGACAAACAGAACGGGAGCACCAGCTGGCGATTTGGATTTGCGGATAAACCCCTTTTTTAAATTTTCATTAATGGTTTCTTCTAATACCTTTGATTCTTTCTCAGTAAGTCGGTAGATTGGACCATAAAACAAGTTGCTATTTGGTCTCAGGTTGATCTCACAGTCGTACGGGCGATGAGGAGGGAGTTTATCAGCGAGCCTTTCCTCGAACACTTTGGAGTGTTAAGAGTAGTGAATTGGAATTTGGGGTGACTCAACTTCAGGTTCTTCTAAACAAGTGAATACATTGAAAGGGTATTCAGGTGTATTTCCAACTGACATTTCGTCCTTCGATTGGTCTTCGAGTTCAGAAGTGGTAGAGCTAGCAGATTCTTTCCTTAAGCAATTTTCCTTACAGTATTCAGAATGATAGGAAACGTCCTTACTAGCAAAATTGATTGTCGGATTGTGAAGGGCCAGCCAATCAGAGCCAAGAATACAACAGTAAGAAGGCAATTTTATGACGTAAAATTGTAACTGGCATGAGTGATTCATGTGTTCCACAGTTATAGGCCAAGTCTGGCCGATAATCTTTTGGTGACCTCCGATACCTATAATTTGTGGGCATTTTACTTTGGTAATTATAGGGATCTCATGGGCCTTAACAAAGGCGTGGTCTATCAAACAGAATTGTGAACCACTATCTAAGAGAACTTTAGTTCCGACAGATTTGTATGGAAGAACAACATCAACATCGATAACAGTTTGAGGTAAAGAGGAGTTATCCGAAAGTCGAGTGGATTTTTCTTGTTCATTCAAAACATGAACCCCAGCATTATTAGTATGGTTTTCCTTTTTGGTTCTAATAGGGCATTCAGATAATCGGTGACCAGGTTTACCACAATATAAGCAGAGATTCTCTTTCATTCGGCGGCTACGTTCTTCACTTGAAATGGGGCCAAAATTATTTTCCTTCTTGGGCTGAGTGGATTTACTTGTAGATCTTTCTGAGGAGCGGGATTGGAAGCTGTAATGTTGAACACTGAAAGAATAGATTAGGATATCTATTCTATTACAATAACACAAAATTTAAAATAAAATAAAAAATTGTTTTATTAAAAATATCTTTTATTATAATAGAAATTTTATTAATAACAATTACATCGATAAAATGATGAAAAATATCTTCTATTTATATTTTTCCTAAATACATTTATATTATATTATAACTATTTATTTCTTATATATTATTATTTAAAATCTACACTAAAATCTTAATTATTAATAAATATTTAAACTATAACTATTTTTAGTAAAATACAATTGGCAATTCAAATTAAGTACTATTCAATTTGAATATGTGCCCATGTATTATTGATATATTAATCATTTATTATTTATTTATTTCTATGAAAAAACAATACTAAAACTAGGGATTTAAATTGAGAATATTAATTTACTTGTTAAACATTAAAAATAAATTAATAATTTATTTTGTTTTAAACTTTAATTATTAATAAATAAATTATGTCTCATTTTCTTTTTCTGAATATAATTTGTGTAACTTAAACAATAATACTTGTGGCTTAAGTTACATTAAAGATATCAAACAGAGGCGTTTGATATCTTTACAATCTCTCTCTCTAAGTCGAGCTCCTGCGAGATTAATTTATAAGGAATCTTTTCTCGAAGGAATTTCAATTACAAATGGTTGGTATCTATGCTTGATTAGATTACCAACTTTATTCTTTCTAATTTTCATGGAGGAGTCGTTCGACTTATATTTTGACTTTTTAGAGTTTCTTTCAAACTCTTGTATTAATTGTTTATCTGGAATCTGATCTTCAGAAATCCAAGTGGATTTGTCAAATCCTTTCCATGATAACTTATAAAATGTTTCACCATTAACGGATTTCATCTTTTCAATTTTCTCTGGAATTTTTTCAATTAAATCTGTGTTAAGGTGAATGTTCCTCTTCCTACGATTAGACCTGTCGTTAAACATGTTTTCAAAGTATGGTTCTAACAATGAAACATGAAAGACTGGATGACATCTCATTGTCTTTGGAAGTTTCAATTTGAAAGCGAGAGAACTAACTTTTTCAATTATCTCAAATGGACCAAGCATTTGAGGTGCTAATTTTCTCTTTAGGTTAGTTCCAGGAGAATCTTTCAATAACCATACCTTCTTTCCCACTTCGAACTCCGGGGGAATCATTCTCTTCATATCGGCATATTTCTTATATGTTTCTTTTGCTTTTTCTAAGTTTTCTTTTAATAATTTAAAGTTTTCATTCATATCAATTACTCTTTGTTCAGCTCTACTAGGTCTATCATTAGCTGGAATTTCTAAGCTGAACTTTGGATGAAAACCATAATTAGCAAAGAATGGGGATTGATTTATAGATTGTTGTAAAGTATTATTATATGCAAATTCAGCAAATGGGATAAGATCAACCCAGTTATTCTGCTTTTTATTTATAAAACAACGGAAATATTGTTCTAATATGCCGTTCACCCTCTCCGTTTGACCATCTGTCTGCGGATGGTTGGCAGTCGATAATGAATGATTGATATTAAGAAGGTCACAAAGTCTTGACCAAAAGTCAGAAGTAAATTGCGAGCCTCTATCAGAAATGATGGAATCAGGAAGACCATGCAAACGGAAGACATTAGCAATAAAAGCATCAGCAGCAATCGAAGCAGTAGGAAGACAACGTAAAGGAATGGCGTGAGCAAATTTAGTAAATCTATCGACAACAACCATGAGAGTTGTCATATCTCTGGACTTAGGAAGATCAACAATAAAATCAATAGAAATATCAGACCAGGGCCTACTGGGAGTGCCCAAGGGGGATAATAATCCATAAGGCTTATGTCTGGGGACTTTGGATTTGCAACAAGTCACGCAAGATTTGATAAAAGATTTAACGTCTGAATGAAACCTTGGCCACCAAAAGTTTCTGGAAATCAGTTCAGTGGTTTTCTTAATACCGAAATGACCAGCAGCAACAGAATCATGATGAAGTTCCAAAACTCTTGTCCTAAGAGATTTAGGAACATAAATAAGATTATTATATAACAAAAATCCTTCATTATCAATAATAACTTTATCAATATTTTTAATAGGTGCATTACATGCAGAACCATTCATTTTAAATTGGACAATAGAATTATACAAATCGTCATTTTTAAGTTCTAATAAAATAGAATCGATTAACGGTTTGTTATCGCTATGATGAAACGAAATAGTAAGACAAGAAACATCAGAATTAATATTATTCTCTAAATGGTCACTTCTACGAGACAGGATATCAGGCTTACCGGATTTCTTTCCAGCTCTATAAATGAGTTTAAAATCAAATCTGGATAAGAACAAATTCCATCTAATTTGTCTCTGAGATAACATTTCAGGTTTTCTAGGAAATGTTAAATTCTTGTGATCAGTATAAATTATGAACGGATGACGTGCACCTTCTAAATAATGACGCCATTCTTCAAGAGCAACTACAATAGCTAAAAGTTCCTTGTCATATATAGGATAGTTTCTTTGACAACTCGTCAAACTTTTAGAAAGAAATGCAATAGGATGTAATTTGCCATCAAATTCTTGAGAGAGAATAGCACCGACAGCATAATTACTAGCATCAGTTTCTACAATAAATTGATTATTACTATCCGCATGTTTCAGAATAGGAGCTGACGTGAACAGAGATTTTAATAAAATAAAAGCGTCCTGATCTTCTTTCACCCAGTTAAAAGCAACATTCTTTCTAGTGAGTTTGTGAAGAGGGTTTGCAATTTTAGCAAAGTCTTTAATAAAAATTCTGTAATAGTTGCATAAACCAATAAAAGACTGAACCTCTTTAACATTCTTGGGAACCGGCCAATCGAGAATTGCTTTAACTTTATTTTCATCCATTTGCAATCCATCCTTTGAAATGACATAACCAAGAAAAGTGGTTTTCTCAACATCAAACTCACATTTTTCTAATTTAACATAAAGATTATTTTCAAGTAGTTTCTTAAGTACCTTTTTAACATGCACATGATGTTCTTCGATATTATTAGAATAAATAAGAATATCATCAATATATGAGATAACAAAATCGTCTAAATAGTCACTAAGGACATCGTTAATGAAGTGTTGAAAAGTTGCAGGTGCATTCTTTAATCCAAAAGGCATAACCAGATATTCAAAATGTCCATATCTAGTACGAAAAGCCGTTTTGTATTCGTCACCTTCTTTAATACGAACAAGATTATAAGCGGATTTAAGGTCTAATTTAGTAAAAATCTTAGCATTTTTCACCCTATCCAAAAGGTCACTAATTAAAGGTAAAGGATATGAATTACGAATGGTAATATCATTCAACTTTCTATAATCGATACAAAGTCTTAGGGAGCCATCCTTCTTTTTAACAAATAAAATTGGGGCACCAGCAGGAGACGATGATTTCCTAATAAAACCTTTATTTAAATTATCATCAATATATTTTTTAAGTTCCTCTCTTTCAACTTCAGTTAATGGATACAAAGGTCCATAAAATAAAGTCGAATCATCTTTAAGTTTGATTTCACAATCATAAGGTCTATGAGGAGGTAACACTTCACAATTTTTTTCATTAAACACTTCACTAAATTCTAAATATTGGGTTGGTACGGCGACCAATTTATCTTTATTAATATCTTTTCCATTATTATTATTATTACTACATGATTCATTATCATTATTACATGTTTCATTAATTTTTGTTACAATACATTTAACTTTTTTATTAAAACTAATATATTCATCATCGCTATCATCTTCATCATTGATGGTTCTAACAAGGCGGCCTTTAACATATTCTTTTTCTTCATTGTTTGGGACAGAGGGATCTACTTTCGGCTTTTTGGTCAAGCTTCGGTCGAGAACATCATGATCTAACTGATCATTCTTTGACTTCTTTCTTGGTTTTCTCTTTCTTTTGCCTTTATTACAATGTCTGGCACAATAACCAGAACTAAAAGCGATTTTCTTAGAGTCGTAGAAAGCATTTGGATTATGCTTCTTTATCCACGGCAAACCAAGAATAACATTAACACCGGGGACTTGTAATCCATAAAGTTGAATTACTTCGAAGTGATTTTTGCAACGGAGCATGCACTTCTCAGTCCTTTCCCAAACACTAACAACTCCATCACTAACACCAGATACACGGAATGGTTCTACTTTTTCCAAATTAATACCAAGGTCTTCAGCAAGACTTGGATTAATGAAATTTAATTCGGAACCGGAATCAATTAAAACCTTAATTTTAACTTCCGAAACTTCATTGGTACTCAAGTAAAAATCCACAAGGTTTAAATCACTTTTCACTCCCTTGACTCCAACTTTGTAAATTTTTGGATTGACAATTTTTGGAGTCCTTTCTTTAACAATTCTTAACACTTTTCTGGGCTTTACTCTATTAGGACAATTAAATTTTAAATGTCCCGGTTGTTTACAAAGAAAACATAACCCTTTTTTCTTTTCTTCTTCAAAGTTATCTATGTTTTCATTGTAATTTTTACTTGATCCTTGAATATTCACATACCTTTTTCGTTTATTCTCTCTACTAATTTTAAATACATCCACATCCATAGGATCATTAGCCCTTCTACCATTAAAATAAAATTCACTTAAAGAATTCCTTTTCATCATATCTTCAACTAAAATAGTTGAAGAAATCAATTGTTCAATTGAAGTTGGGTTTGATTCAATGAAAGCCAACTTCTCCCTAAGTGGTGGTAATAAACCTTTCAGAAACATGTAGATTTTTGCGCTATCATTAAAGCTTGAATTTTGGCTAATACGTTGAAACTCGGTAATGTAATCTAATACCTGACCAAGTTTCCTTTGGCGAAGATTATCTAATTTTCCGTTAGCTACAACGGTATCGTATCTATAACTGCCAAAATTAGCCTTCAACCTATCTACAAATTCATCATAATGGTTTAAAACCCCACTATTATTCTTCATCAACACTGAAGCCCATTCCAAAGGTTTACCAGAAAAGTATGATATAACGAAGTCGACCTTGACTCGATCTGTATTATACAGTGTCGGTCGAGTACGAAATACCAACTCCACTCTAGTTAAAAATCCATCCAATTCTCTTTGTTTACCAGAAAATGTCGGTGGAGCATTAATAATGTTCCCCGAGTTCCCGGAAACACCCACATTCCTATCACCCATTTCTAAATTTAAATTTTTAAACTCACTAATTAAATCCTCCAATTCAAAATATAATATATAATATAAAATTAAAATGGTTTCTTACTACTATTTCAAGTAAGTAATCTTAAATTTTTTTTTTTTTTTTTTTTTTTTTTTTTAATTACACTACTACAAATTATCCTAATACAAAAGTTATTCAAACGCGTTCTGCAAAGCAGTGTCGAACAAGTTTTGTATTACTAATTAATATTGGTTAATTCTTCTTTCTTCTTGCACTCGGTGGTAGTTTCTAATTCTAACCAGTAGTCAAAATTTCTTCTTTCTTCTTATTCGGCGGTAGTTTCCAATTCTAACCAGTAGTCAAAATTTCTTCTTTCTTCTTATTCGGCGGTAGTTTCCAATTCTAACCAGTAGTTAAAGTTCTTTCTTGCTTTTTGTACCCGGCGGTAGATACCCTAACGTATTCTCTATCTTCGTTGGGTAATTGTTATTGTAATGTTGAACACTGAAAGAATAGATTAGGATATCTATTCTATTACAATAACACAAAATTTAAAATAAAATAAAAAATTGTTTTATTAAAAATATCTTTTATTATAATAGAAATTTTATTAATAACAATTACATCGATAAAATGATGAAAAATATCTTCTATTTATATTTTTCCTAAATACATTTATATTATATTATAACTATTTATTTCTTATATATTATTATTTAAAATCTACACTAAAATCTTAATTATTAATAAATATTTAAACTATAACTATTTTTAGTAAAATACAATTGGCAATTCAAATTAAGTACTATTCAATTTGAATATGTGCCCATGTATTATTGATATATTAATCATTTATTATTTATTTATTTCTATGAAAAAACAATACTAAAACTAGGGATTTAAATTGAGAATATTAATTTACTTGTTAAACATTAAAAATAAATTAATAATTTATTTTGTTTTAAACTTTAATTATTAATAAATAAATTATGTCTCATTTTCTTTTTCTGAATATAATTTGTGTAACTTAAACAATAATACTTGTGGCTTAAGTTACATTAAAGATATCAAACAGAGGCGTTTGATATCTTTACAGAAGCTTTGTTTAGAACGGAAACTTCTATTGGATCTTCTGTTTATTTCCTCTTGGTGGCATGCCAATCTACTTCCTATACGACTGGCTATTGTTTGTAAGTTTATCAAGGTAGAAGGGCCAGGAAACATCTGAAGGATATGGGTGGCGATTCTATCGTCCAACCCATCAACAAAAGCATCCATCTTGGCTTGTTCATTCCAAGTGGATTCATCAGCATAGTAGTTAAATTCCTTGATATACTCTTGAGTATTGGATAGGCCATGTTGTTTGATCTTCTTGAGCTTTTGGTTGGCAGTATAGACCATATCCTGAAAACCAAAAGCAGCCTTCAGCTTTCCAACAAAGGCGCCATAATCCTGTAAGCAAGGATCATGGTTGTTAATCAAGGTAGCAGCCCAATTCATTGCATCCCCGTAGAGGCGACTAACGACGTAGAAGACCTTTTCCCCATCGTCCCTTCCTATTTCAGGATGGATCATAAAGATCATGTCCATTTTGGCTAAGAATCCCTTCAGGTAGCGACGGTTGCCATCAAAACCGTTCTTCAAATCAGCAGAGTTATCCATAAAAAAAATTAGAAGTAAGCAAATAAACGAGGCACTGAGGTAGCGATCTTTTTCTTAGAGTGTTTTTATTGTAACGAAATATTATAATAATAAACACACACACTCTAATGTATCAAATATATGTATTTTTTTTAATAATGTTTATTTATTAAATTTATTATTATAATACGACTAACTCGCTAGGTCAGTGTATTATCAAACTAAAGACGAAACAAAAAAAAACTAATTTTTATTAATTATTAATAAAAACACTAAAGAACTATTTTATCTTTCTTATTCTCTCCTTTATACATGAAAATTATTTTTTTTTTTTTTTTTAATACAATTTGATAAGTGAATTAATTACTTAATGATTGGTTATAAAAATATAATTATGAAATTTTCATTAATCTAACCTTAATGATTTTCTAGTCTAACCCTTATCATTAGATATACCTCATTACAATTGTGATATAAATTTTATGGAAATTTACGGTACATTAATTTAATACATTATACATTATTTTAAATACGTATTAAATACATTATTCTATTAATACAATATTTTACATGCCCCTCTTCTTAAGTCGAGCCCCTGAGCGACTTATATTTAAGGTATTCTTGGATCAATTGAGGGTCATCGATTTCATCTTCTTTAAGCCATGTACTTTCTGAAGGTAATAAGTTTTTCCAAACCATAAAGTAGTACTTAATTCCATTAACAACTTTTTCACTAACTATCTTCAATGGAATTCTTCCTTCAACAGAATCGGTAGCAATGTTTGGAATTCTAGAAGTTGATTCATTCACTTCAACTTCTCTTTCAACATAAGGTTCTAAGTTCGAAATATGGAAAACGGGATGACATCTTAAACTTTCTGGTAGTTCCAATTTATAAGAAATGGGTCCTGTTTTTTCAATAATCTTAAATGGTCCAAGTTTCTTATTTGTTAATTTTGGAGGTCCTTTAGGAAGTAAGTCAGGACGCTTTAACCAAACTAAGTCACCAACCTTTAACTTAGGTCCAATAAGTCTAATACAATCGGCGTATTTCTTATATCTTTCTTTGGCTTTTTCTAAGTTCTTCTTTAAAAATTTAATATTATCTTGCATCTGAGAGGCGTGCCTGTTAGCTCTTCTGTTGTCACTATCAGCAGGAATATCGGTATTAAATCTTGGATTTTGCCCATAATTTGCAAAGAATGGAGTTTGATTTATAGATTGCTGAAGTGTATTATTATACGCAAATTCGGCATAAGGCAGAAGATTCATCCAGTTATCTTTTCTTTTGTTAATGTAACATCTAAGAAATTGTTCTAATATACTATTTACACGTTCAGTCTGCCCGTCTGTTTGAGGATGGTGAGCACTCGAAATATTGTGCTTAATGTTCAACAAAGTGCATAATCTTTGCCAAAATTCTGAAGTAAACTGGGTTCCTCGATCCGATATTATTTCATCAGGTAGACCGTGTAAACGAAAAACTTCTCTAAAGAAAACATCAGCAGCAATTTGAGCAGTCGGAATCATTCTAAACGGAATAAAATGAGCCATCTTCGTTAATCTATCCACAACAACCATTATAACTGTTTTTTCCTTTGACTTTGGCAAATCAGTTATAAAATCCATAGAAACAGAAGACCACGGTCTTTCAGGAGTTGGTAGCGGCTGTAAAAGTCCATAAGGTCTATGACGATCAACCTTAGCAGCTCCACAAACTTTACAAGAAGCAATAAACTTAACTATATCTTGAGTCATGTTTATCCAAACAAAGTTTCTTGTAATTAATTCTTTTGTTTTAATAATACCAAAATGACCATGAATTGGATTGTCATGATGCATTGAGATTATTATGTCTCTCATTTTCTTTGGTACATAAATTAAACTTTTATACAAAAGAATTCCTTCTTCGCTTAACTTAAAATTCTTCATTAACTTCTTATACTTCTTACTTGCGGTAGATTTTCCTTGTAGAATATTTATTAACTCCTTAATTTCTTCATCTTCTTTAATTTCTTTAATTAAATCTTCTTTAAGATTCCCTTGAATAGACACAAGACATAAAGTATCTTCGATTTCTTTAACTGTCAAGCAAGAATAGGCTTCTTCGTCTTCTTTATTACTTTTATCTTCTTCATAATCAGGACGTCTTGAAAAAGCATCAGGTTTTCCACCTTCTTTACCCGGTCTATATTGTATTTTGAAATCATAACGGGTCAAAAACAAATTCCAGCGAATTTGTCTTTGCGACAATAGTTCAGGCTTTCTAGGAAAGGTAAGATTTTTATGATCCGTATAGATCATAAATTGATGCTTAGCTCCTTCTAAGTAGTGTCTCCATTGTTTCAAAGCTTCAATAACAGCCAAAAGTTCCTTATCATAAATAGGATAATTCTTTTCCGATTTAGTCAATCCCCTTGAATAATAACAAATTGGATGAAGTTCATTATTATTCGGTAACCTTTGAGACAATACAGCACCAATTGCAAAATTACTTGCATCTGTCTCAACCACAAAAGGTAATTCAGGATCAGCATGAATTAAAATTGGTTCTTCGGTAAAGAATTTCTTTAAAGTACAAAAAGCTTCATTACATTCTTCTGACCAATGAAATTTAACATCTTTCTTTGTTAGATTATGTAACGGTTTAGCAATACCAGCAAAGTTTGGAATAAATCTTCTATAATAATTACATAATCCGATAAATGATTGCACTTCTTTAACAGATGTTGGTACAGGCCATTCCATAATAGCTTTAACCTTCTTTGGATCCATAGAGATTCCTTTATCTGAGATAACATGCCCTAAGAAAGTAGTTTCTGAAGTTTCAAATTCGCATTTACTAAGTTTTGCATATAAGCCATTTTCTTTTAATCTTTGAAGAACTTTCTTTACGTGCTTTCGATGTTCTTCTAAGTTTTTCGAATAGATAAGAATATCATCAATATAAGAAAAAGCGAATTCATCCAAGTATTCCCCGAGAACATCATTGATAAAATGTTGGAAAGTTGCAGGAGCGTTTTTCAACCCAAACGGCATGACAAGATATTCAAAGTGACCAAATCTTGTCCTAAATGCAGTTTTATATTCATCACCTTCATTTATTCGAACTAGATTATAAGCAGACTTGAGATCAAGTTTAGTAAAGACTTTTGCTTCTCTTAATCTATCGAATAATTCAGATATGAGAGGTAATGGATATGAATCCCTGATTGTGTTTTCATTGAGTCTTCGGTAGTCAACACACAATCTTAAAGTCCCATCCTTTTTCCTAACGAACAACACAGGTGCTCCGGCAGGTGAAGTAGACGGTCTAATAAATCCTTTTTCTAAATTTTCAGAAATATACTCCTTTAACGTATTCCTTTCTTCTTCTGTCAAAGGGTATAACGGACCATAAAATAAGTTATCTTTATCTTTCAATCTTATTTTACAATCGTATATTCGATGTGGAGGTAGTTCATTACACTCAACTTCATCAAATACACTTTCAAATTCCTTATATACATCAGGAATTTCTACAACACTTTCTTCAACATCTTCACCTTTATTTCCTTCATTTGAAATAACACTACATACAATATACTTTTGAACATTCTTTTTATTTAATTTTAAGTTTTTACTACATTTCTTTTTAATACATGAATTCTTATTTTTATCTATAATTTTTATATTTTCTTTATTTTTAATTTCACTATCTCTAATTTTTAAACTATTTTTATAATTATTGAGTATTTCCTGTACTAGTTCCTTCTCTTTTCTTCTTTCTTCTTCCTTGGACAACTCTTCTTCTTTGCTTCTTTTTTCCATTTCTTCTGGAGTAGCACAGCAATTTAAAGAACAGAATTTGGACTTAAATTCTAGAGTTTGATCCTTGAAGCTAATTGTAGGATCATGTTTTCTTAACCAATTCTTGCCCAAAATAACAGAAATACCAGAAGGAAGATCAGTAAGGTAGAATTGAATGGATTCTTTATGATTCTTGATGTTCATGATTAAAGGAATTGTTTCATACTTCAAGAATCCATTACCACCTATACCTTCAACAAACTTATCCTTAAACATTCTTTGGAATGGGATCTTGTACTTGTCCACGGCTTTCCAATCCAAAAAGTCTAAGTCCGAACCAGAATCCACAAGAGCCTTAAGATACACTCCATTATTGACTTGTAATAGAATGTCATAAACATTTAACATTCTTCTTCCAGCGGTAGTAGCCATGAATGCTTTTGGTCTATTTATAACCTTATCCTTAAGTTGAGGACAATCCTTTTTAACATGTCCAGTCCTTTTGCAGAAGAAACATTTTCTAGGCTTAGCTGAGGTGGTAGGGTTTTCTTGGTCTACATAATTTCTATATTTTACACCATAAGAGAGGTACCTTGATCCTAAGTCTCTGTTATATCTTCGGTTCTTCTTTCCGTCGACATCCATAGGATCTTTTCCAAAGACTTTCCATTCTAATTCTATATTGGCAGCAACGACATTAATTAACTCAGTTAACTTCCTAATTCTTGGGTAAAGGAGCTTAGCTTTTTCCTTGACTGAAGTTGGTAAACCTTCCATAAAGAAATGGATTTTCGCTTCATCGTTAAAAGACGAGTCTCTAGCCATCTTTTCAAATTCTTCGCAGTAGTCCATGACGTTCTTGAATTGACTTGACTTCAATTTTGCAAGTCGACTATTGGCTACATCGGCACTGTTGCAAGTTTTGTAGCGAGCCTTCATTGCCTCGATAAAGTCTTCGTAAGAGTTCAACAGGGGGCTTTCTTCTCTTTCTAAGTCGGCAAACCATTCGGCGGCGGTTCCTTCCAGGTAGCATCCCAAGATATCCAGCTTGTAGGCGTCGGTAGCATCTTCTTCTAAGTTATATTTGAAATATTTCTCCAATCTTGCCAGGAAGTAAAGAAGTTCACTTCTTTTTCCTGAAAATCTTGGAGGTTTTGGGATGAGTCTTCCCCTGGTGTTAACGCTTTTACCAGTCTCATCCTCAATGTCCATCATGGAACTCGCCTCAGAGCCCGCGTCACTGACTCCAGCTATTCCATCGTCACGGTTGTCTAACATTCTATATCTAGTATTCATATTACTACTTAATA
Organism: Piromyces finnis; assembly: GCA_002104945.1. Classification (NCBI taxonomy): domain Eukaryota; kingdom Fungi; phylum Neocallimastigomycota; class Neocallimastigomycetes; order Neocallimastigales; family Neocallimastigaceae; genus Piromyces; species Piromyces finnis. The sequence continues at coordinate 1,619 of MCFH01000172.1, read as the reverse complement.
AACAACAAATAGTCAACCAATATTTAATATCCCAATTATTTATACTATTCAACTTGACTATTCCTAATTATTTTATTCTTATATTAAATAAATAATTTAACAACCTTATTATTATACTATACTAACCTTTTTATTATTTACTACTACTAAACTAACAACTAGTTATTAACCAAACTAATATATTTTTATTATTACTATTTATTGATTATTAACTATTAAACTATTTTAACAACAAATTATTCTATACCAAATAATTATAAAATACCCCGAAATTAACTAAAATTAATTTCTAACAAAAAAATTTTTTTTTTTTTTTTTTTTTTTAATATTAATATTTTATATAATCCCCGAATTTAATTCTATTATTAAATTCTCACTATAATTAATTTTTTTTTTTTTTTTTTTTTTTTTTAATATTATTTTCTATTACTATTCGTATACAAAGGTGAACTTCCTATTCTAATAAGTTGGAAAATTGTAAAATATTCTATTCTAAGTTCAGGTTTGTATACACTAAATCAAACTAACACTAGTTATAAATTTATTTATTATTAAACTTTATTTATTTATTAAATTATATTAAACTAAACTAAACTAAAACAACCGTTGATTACTTTACCGTGAAGGTTATTTCACCAGAGCCCTCACTAGGTAATCAATTATTAACTAATTAAATTAAAACTAATAATCTAAACTAACTATATAACTAAACTATACGATTTTCCAACTATCGTTTCAATAGTTGAAAAATTTTCTTTATTTATACTTTTTAAATAAATTGAATAAATTCTAATATACATGTTTTAATATTATAATTTTACATTGTTTACATTTATACATTTATTAAAAGAAATTATTTGTATTAAACTATTTAAATTCAATTTATTTACTACAGAATTTTCTAAACTTAAAATAAAGTTTTGATTTATTTACTATATGGTTGATTATATTTCAAACATATATTCAATTTATTTATTTCTAATTTTGAGGCTTAGTTTATAAAAAAAATTTTTTATTATCTAAAATATTTATTGGTTAAAATTTATTTAATTTAAAATTTTATTTTATCACACTATAGAAAATTAATAATAATAAAAATTTTTTTATAAACTAAGCCTCAAAATTGAATAAATAAATTGAATATATGTTTGAAATATAATCAACCATATAGTAAATAAATCAAAACTTTATTTTAAGTTTAGAAAATTTTAGTAAATAAATTGAATTTAAATAGTTTAATACAAATAATTTCTTTTAATAAATGTATAAATGTAAACAATGTAAAATTATAATATTAAAACATGTATATTAGAATTTATTCAATTTATTTAAAAAGTATAAATAAAAAAGAAATTTTTCAACTATTGAAACGATAGTTGGAAAATCGTATAGTTTTAGTTATATAGTTAGTTTAGATTATTAGTTTTAATTTAATTAGTTAATAATTGATTACCTAGTGAGGGCTCTGGTAAATACCTTCACGGTAAAGTAATCAACGGTTGTTTAGTTTAGTTAGTTTAATATAATTAATAAATAAATAAATTTAATAATAAATAAATTTATAATGTGTTAGTTGTTAGTGTATACAAACCTGAACTTAATAGAATATTTTACAATTT
>MCFH01000171.1:0-21560 GCA_002104945.1 Piromyces finnis | reverse complement strand
ATTATTTATTATATAAGTTTTTATAATAAATAAAAAAAAGATTTTTAATAAAATTTATTCATTTCTAATTAATTACTTAATATAATAGTTTAGATGTTACCAGCCATATTTACTGAATCTCCAACCTATTTTGAAAAAAATATATATATATAATTATTTTTATGTATGCATATATACATTTAGAATTTTTATATTTATTAATTTTAAAAATATTATAAATTAGACAAATTATACAAGATATATACCACTGAATAATCTGAACGAATTCTATTTCCCTAATTTTTTTTAAGAAAATATAATAATTAATATATAATTAAATTTATGGATTTTTAATAGATTACATTATTATTAATAGTAGTAGATTGATTAAAAAATCATGAATACTAACAATACCACCAACCCATGTCATCCCAGTACCTACACCAATTGTAAAATCATCTAAAATTCTTTTTTAAATTTGAGCATATTTGCAATGCTGATTCAATACCATTTAATGCATCATTATTATGAGAGTATGGAGGTATACCAAAATATAGTAATAAACAGCTCCTTTATCATCATATAAGAATTGCCTTAGCGTTCCTTCTTGAACGGCTAATATACGTTGAACAGCACTTAACGCTTCCTGTGCTATTTGTAAATCATCTTTACTATTAAATTTAATTTGTGTTAGCCGTATAAAAACCGTGGTAACCTTTCTTAACTCATTGAATTCTATAAGATTACTGATACCGCTTTCCATTTTATGTAATGCACTAACATTTACATAATATCGCCATTTATTATATAATCTTTATCAAACACGCTTCCTTTGCTCCACTATTACTTCTAAGATTCTTTTTATCAATATTGAAAATATTATCTGGAATTTTCCCGCTTTCAATAATTACACATCCATCTCCATTATTATTTATTGTCAAATGTTTTTTAAATTCATCGGTGAAACCTTTAATTATATTTCCATGCTTGATTAGATATTGCAATTTGCCCTATATATATCATATTTATTTTTTATTTATTTAATTGATTATTATGCATATATTAATTAGTTTATTTATTTTTACTTTTTAATAAATTATTTTTTTATTTAGAGATGAATATTTAAAATTGAATATTTATATTTATTTTTCTATAACATACCTGATTTGCTTCATCAAGCAATTTAGATAATTGTGTTGTTACATTTCCTATAGATTTTGTTTGATAAAAATATTTAATTAATTACATTAGATTTATTTTCATGATATAATGATAGATTTTATTTTTTTTTTTTTTTTACATAGCTTTTATCAATTTATATTAAAAATAAAATAAAATATTAATAATGTAATTATTAATTTTTACCTGCAATAAAATGTTCCCAACGTCCAGGAGGACCTCCTACATGAATATGAACATATTTCCTGCACCTATGCCATATGTAAACCCAGTTACTGTTTGATAACCAGGAATATAGATTGGATTTTCATTTACTGTTTTAATTAATTCCAAACAACACATAATTACATTTATTATCATATATCCAGTATCAAAAAAATTAATTGCATAATCAGTATTTTCCACAATATCATTGCCAAGATCATATGTCCAACAAAATATTACAGCATCACCTGTTATGTTTTTTTATTTTTAGAAAAAGTTTTTTGGTTTTTGTATCATATTTTTTATTTAATCATTTTTTTGATAAAATATTTGGTTATAATATAATATGTATATATAAATATTATATAAAATATATAAAATATAATTTAATCCATATGATTTTAAAATGTAATTAATGATTATGAAAAAATTAAATAATCTTACCTGCAAATTTTACTATTTGATTTCAAATAAGAAATAATTTAGTATTATAATTAATAATTTCAAACATATAATTATGTTTTTTATATATAATATAGTATATTAAATGAATAAAAAAATTTACTTAGATCTCCTCCATAACTTGTAATTACATCAATTAGCATATCTAAATATCCATTCATTGTTTTTGATAATACTTCTGCACCAATACTGCCTTGCTCTGCTAGTATTGATGCTAATTTACTGTATCCTGTTAAATGATTACATTTATATTTGAAGTACACATATTTATATATATGGCAAAAATAATTATTAGCAAGTAATTTAAGTATTAATATTCTTTAAAAAATATGTATATATATTTGATCGAAGATGTTTTTTTATAAGAGATAAGATTGCAATAAATTATTAATGAAAAGTACCACTAATATCTGCTATAACAACAATTCCATAGCATGGTAATGCTTGTGGGGTAAGACTTTTTACATTGGTTATTGTTTGTAGGTATTTTCGTATATGATCTGATAAAAATGGTTGTACTTTTTTACATAATTCTTTATAATATTCTATATCATTATAATTATTATTATTGTTATTGTTATTATTGTTATTGTTAGTATTATTATTATTATTATTATTATTATTATTATTAGTAGTAGTAGTAGTAGTAGTAGTATTAATATTAGTATTAGTATTGTTGATTATTTCTGTCATTTGTTTTTATACGATTTGTATTGTAATATTATAAATGTTGAGTTATACCGAAAAAAAAATAATAATAATCAAAATATAATGTTATAATAAATGTTTTGATAATATTTATTCTTCAAATAGTATGTTTATTTTTTTATCTTATAATATTATTGTTATTAATATTTGTTTATTATTATTATTATTAATATTATTAAAATATTAATAATAATATCCAGAATTATTAGAGCTTTCTTATATAATATTGGTATATTTAAATAATCGAATTGAGAGTATTTATATAGTTATTCTGAATAAATGAATATAAAAAAAATTATAATGCTATATTTAGTATTTTATATATTAAATCTTTTGTAACCTTATTATTCATTTTTAGTTCTTTCACTAATAGAGATCCCTCTTCCATATGATTTTGCATATACAAATAAATTATTATAACATATAACTATATTCTTAGCTATATGATATATAATTTTTATAATTATTTAAATATATATTCTTTGTTAAAATTTCCTTTATATTCCAAAATTATAAAATAAATAAAATACTTTATTGTATTATTGTATTATTGTATTATATATTATATATTAACAATCGCTTATCCAAATATGTTTAAGGTATAAAATGAAAATATATATATTATATATTTTTTCTTTATATATATATAAAAAGGAAAAACAAAAGATATATATATGGGTATATATGGTTATTCTTTTAAATCAAAAAAAAAAAAAAAAAGTATTAAGTATCCTTAAAATTCTCTTTTTTTTTTAACTTTTCTTTTTTATTTTTTCAACATTAAAGATAATATAATTTTTAACATATAATACAAATAAAAATTATAAAAACATCATAAATTATAATATTATTATTTCCATAGTTATAAATATATATTTTTATTCTTATTCTTATTTTAACATTTCTTATAAATTAAGATTTTTACTTTATTCATATATCCTAATAGAAATTAGATGATAATTTCTAAAAAAACATTTTAAACTTTTATATTTTTTAAAATTTAATAATTAAATTTTCAAAATAAAAAGAATATCTACTTTTATTCATTATTCATTATATCTTCGGTAAAATAAAAAACTATTAAGGTTTCAAAAAATAGATTTAATAATTAAACTCTATTTATTAATTCATCAAAATAATATAGAAAATGAATGAAAAACTTTAATAAAGTGAATTATCTAGTAATGATTAACAATTTACCTTTTTTTAAGAATAAATCTAACTAATTAACAATTATCATGCATTAAATTATAACTAATATTAAAATAAATTTTATCATATAAAACCTTATATTTCTTATTTTACAAATAAAATGTTAAAAAAAAAAGAAAAGAAAAAGGAAAAAAGAAATAAGAAATAGAATTTTAAGAATTAATACAGAGTCTTATAAATATTAAAGATTTATTTCATTTAATATATATAAAACTATTACTTGATTTTACTCAATTGTATATATATTTAAATAACAATAAAATTTAACAATAAAATATTGAATGTTAGTTGTTTTTAATAACAAATTTTTTTTTTTTTTTTTTTTCACTTCTAATATGCATTGCTTTTATTAATAACAAAATAAAAGAAAAAAAATGTATATTAGTAAAATAATTAACTTTTGCTCAATGAAATGAATAAAATACAATTAAATTTATATATAGTGATATACAATAATTACTTTATTAAAAAAAAAGGTTTTTTTAACTTTCTTGTTTTGATAACACTATTTACTGGTTGTTTAAACCACTCGATTAACAAATATAAAAATTTAGTAAAATCAAATCAAAATCTTTAATAATGAATCAAATAACTTTTTTACACAAAATATACTTCCTTTTTTTTTTTTTTATAACTTTAAATTTACTAATTTATTTATTTGTTCTTTGTTCTTTTTTTTTTTTTTTTTTTACTAACTTTTTTTTTTTTTTAAAAAAAAAAAAAAGAAAAAACATAAAAAAACTATATAAAGTTATCTATATTTTTATTATTATTCTTTTTTTCTAAATAATAAAATAAAAAAAAAAAAATGATAAAATAAATATTTTTATCTATTATGATGTGTGAATGAGTAAAAAGAAAAATATATAAAGAATATTTAAACTATAATTATTATATATATAAATAAATTAATAATCTATTCTTTTTATATTTTTACTTTTCCTCTTTCACTCTATATTTATAAATAATTTAATAATTAAAAATAATACTATTGTTTTATTTTATTACATATAATTTTTATAATAGTTTGATTTTTAATTATTTATTATAAGAAATCTAAATTTTTAAATTTCTCTAAACTTATTATTAGTTTTGTTTGATTTAATAATTAATTAATAGTGAATCCTTTAATAATTCATTATTATTAATTCCTGCATGCTTTAGAGTGTTTATTGGTATAATATATTATATATATTTTTTCTAGAAAAATTAAGATAAATAATATATAAATAAAATATATATTTTATTTAATATTATTTACCTTACAAAAAGTTGATATTAATAAGATTATTTAATATTATTTAGTAATGTTATTGTTATTATTATTGTTATACTTCTTTTTTAGTATTATTATTATGTTGTTTTGTTAATAATATATTTTATATTGGTTTTTGGCTTTAACCTTTATCTTTGATTTATTTTTTATATATTAATTGTTTATTGGTATTCAAAGGTATATCTATAAAATCTAAATTTGATAAATTTTTTCTATATTATATATTTATTTCATTTTTTTTTATAAAATAACAGGAATAAACCTATGTAATTTTTCTTTATTTATAGCATTCCAATCATTGGTGTTGGTGGTGGACGTTGAACAATGATTTCCGGTGATTCATTTTGAATTGATTCATTAAAACTCTTATTAGCTAATTCAAAATTTAATAAATCTTCCTTGGAATTGACTATTCCATTATTATGAAAACCATCTTCTTCACTATTACAATAGGTACTACTTCCACAACTACTGCTTTCAAAAACATTACTCCATCGACTTGTTATATTGGTTTTTTGATTAATAGTATCAGTAAATAAACCATAACTTCCACGATTGTTATTTTTTTTATATCCATCCAACATAGAATTATTTTCATTTTTATTATTAAAAGAATAATATACAATATTACTTGGAGGAGTAAGACTATTTGTTGAATTACTATGAAGACTTATTCCAATATTTTCTTTATAAGAAGTAACATCCATACTAAATCTTGAATTAGAAGGACTTCTATTTGATTCCGGTTGATCCAATTTTGGTACGGATCTACTTCTTTTCATTTTCATAGCTCTTAATAATTCAATATCACGAGATAACCTGTTTGTTGATAGAGGTCTCATATTTCCTGAATTACTACAAAAACTATTTGAAGAACTAAGAGATGAATTAGAATTTTTATATTTAATTATATTTGTGCTTCTTCTCTTAAGTTGGGTATCTTTATTAGTTTTTGAATTTGAATTTAATATAGCATATGAAGATAAGGAAACTCCATTATTAATTTGTTTTGAGTCATCTTCATTACCAAAGTTTAATATTTGTTCACTTGAGAGACAAACAGCATGAGAACGACGGTGTCTAGATTGCGTTCTAGAGTGACCTTTAATAAATGGTTTTTCACCTTCATCCTTTTTTGTGGTAAGTTTCTCTCTTTCACTTTTCTTATTTTGTTTATTTTCAACGGTTTTACATAACCCTGAAATAACAGCTTGATTAGCTTCAGAATATATTAAATTAAATTCATTTGAAGTCAATGAAAATGCATATGATCTTCTACGAGTTTTTCTATTTTTTATATTTTCTGGACATAATGGTAATGAACAATGCTTTCTTTCTAAATCAGTAACTTCGTTATTTTCTGATTGTTCATTAATTCTCTCTTTTAAAAAATCAGCATAATCACAAGAATCTATTTCAAATTTTGATTCTATTTTAGGGGAAACAGATGCTACTGGTGATACCAATGTAGATGCTGTTGAATTGCATGGTGATGGCATGTATGAAGTTGCTTCTTGATATTTTGGGCAATCAAAATATTCATTGTTACCAAGAGTTGAAGCTGATAAATTTTTAGCTGAATTATTATTTAATTTATATAAATTATTAGTTGGTATTACTAATGATTGTAAGCATTGTTTATTTTTACCAGTATTTTTTTGATCGTTCTTTTGTTCATTTATCATTTCAGTTTTTACATTTCTCTTTTTACAATTTTCTCTTATTATTTCACTATTACTTTCTCTCTTTAAAGAATTTTTTATTTCTTTATCATCTAACATTTTATCAACATTGATATCCATTCCTTTATCTTCTTCTGTTTTAAAGTTACTTTGTTCAAATATATTATTGGATTTGATTGGTAAAAAGCTTTTTAAATCAGAGCTTTGGAATTGAAAATCGTCAATTGACATATTAGCATCAAATTCTTTTTGTTCTTTTTTCTTTAACCAGTTAAATTTTGTTGATTTAATTGGTATACATAAAAGATTTGGAGTAGTTTTCTTGTTTTGTTTTTTCTTATTTTCAACTGGCTTTAAATTCTTTTTTAACTTTTTTGATTTATCTTTTATATTTAATATATTTTCATCAGCGTAAACATTTAAATGAATTGTGTTCATTTCAATTTTCTTATTTTTATTATACTTAAAAAGTTTAATAATAAGAGGTATTTCGTTATTTAAATTGCCTATATATTTTGATTTTGATTTTCTGATTTTAAAATTTTTTGAAATTTTCTTTTTATTATTCCATTTATTTATCCAGCCAAGTACTGATTTTATTGACGATTGATCTTCTATAATATATGTATTATTAGATAATGGTGATTTGGTATATATATTCATTTTCTCATATTTTCTTTTAAACAATCATCTAATTTTATATAATGTCCTTCTATATTATTAATCTCATCCACTACTACCATATATTTATTTATTTCATTTTCTGAATTTAAGTGATATAATGGTCTATCTAATTTATCAAATATAGGTATACCGTCTATTCTTTTCCTTACTTTTAACATTTTTATTTTAGTTTTTTAATAAAATTATATCTATTTAATAAGTATTATTTATAATAATAAATAATAAAATTTTAATTATTTTTTTCTTTTGATTTTTTTATATTATTATATATGTTTAAAATTTCAACATTATAAAATAATGATAATTATTTATAGTTGTTGTTTTTGTTTTGTTTGCTTCTTTTTAAAGAAAAATCTTAAACATATATTTTATTTTGATAAAAATTTTCTTTAAATTTGTGTTTTATTGTTTTTGAAAAAAAAATATTATATTTTCATTTCTTTTTTTCTCAATATTAAAAGTTTTTTTTTTTTAATTATTTTTAAACCACTTATTTCTATCAATTCAAATTATTATATAAAGGTTTAAAAATTATATATATTTTTTAATTTATTTTTATTCTTTAATTTTGATTTATTATTTATTATTTATATTTATTGTTTATTTTTTATATTTACTATATTTTTGTTTTTTTTTTTGAAAAAAATTAAATGAATAGAGAAATTTTTGCTTTTATATATTATATTAAAAATAATAGGTAATGATATTAAATTGTGTACAATAATAAAAAATTAATATAAAGTAAAAAGTTTAATTAATATTTTATTGGATAAGAATTTATAATAATGACACACATACTATAATACTATTCCATTTTTTTTAAAAAAAAAAAGATATATTAATAATTCAATGTAATAAAGGTTTTATCATAAATAAAAATCTACTAAATAATATTAACTTTATTTATATTTATTTTTTATATAATCTAATTAAATATTAAACCTTTGATATGACTTTTTTAAAAAAACTATCATTTCAATTGTTATTCACCAGCCACAGAAACAATAGGAGTACAATTAGAATTAGTATATCCCCTATTTTTTATATAACTATTTCTTTATAATTTATAATTGTTATGTAAAAGATAATACTCAATTTTAAATACTCTTCGTATATTATTATTTTGAAAAAATAAGCTTATATTTGTTTTATACTAACGTTTAAAATTATAATGAAAATAGTATTTTTTAAAAAAACATTTAATAATTTTATATAAAAATTAAGTTTCTAAATAAAAATTCTTTTTTAAGGATTTAAAGGAATTAGAAATGATCATCCACAAATTCTTTCATTATTTATTAATATGTGGTACATTACTTAAATATGAATTAAATAGCATATTTAATGTATTTATTATATTAAAAAAAAGGAAGAAACCTTATTCTTAATATTTGATAAAATAATCATTATGAAATATATTTTTTATTAAAATTAAAGTTTAATATAGTATTAATATGTACTACTTTAATTAAATTAAAAAAGGATTTTCAATTTATCTTAAGATTTATATTAAGAGTTGTTTAATTTAGGTTTATAATTATGTCAACTTTATTAATATATTTTATGATAAAGAACTACTTGCGTTACATTCTTCTCAAACTACATGTATTTATACATTTACATTGTGGCTTAAACATATAATCAAATACAATATATACAAATACGTTTTAATACATTTCAATACATTTGAATACATGTGACATAACGTTTCACATATTCTAACAATTTATATTACATGATTTCTATATAATTATATATAAAATACACAATAGAAAAAATATATAATATATATTAGAATATTTTATACATTTATATATATATATTATTATATATGTTTCATATTGATTTTTAAACTAAATTATATTTGTAATATATACAATGCATAAATTACTAATATAAATGCAAATACTTTTTTTTTTTTAATGAATCATTTATTATATAGTTATTGTACTTTTTTTATATCATAAAACTATATAAAACTATACATACTATTACATGTTATATTATTTTATAATCTATTCTTATTTATTATTAAAATTATAAAAAGGTCTTTTTATTTTATCTATTTTATCTATAATTCTTTTACATTTTAATTCAGTAAATTTTTTTTTTTTATTTTTAATATAAATAATGAAGATGATAAATAAATTTTTCCATTAAAATTATCATTGATTAATTAATCATATTTGACTAATTTTTAAAGTTGAAATAATTAGTTACATCATAGAATGAAATTTTCATTATATGTAACCATACTCATAATAAAATTAATTAAACATTTTAAACTGAAAAATTGTTCTAGTCTTTTAAAATGACGGTCTTTTTTTAATATTATTATTATAATTTTAAATATAATGATAATTACAATTATAATAAACTAGAAAGATGGAATAAAAAAACTGGATTTTTTTTTTTTTTTTACTACTATAGAAAAAATCAAAATATATGTATATATTTCTATTTATATTTAAAATTCTTTTGTTTTTTAAATATATACAACAACATTAAATATTTTATTTGGTATTGAAAATACTTAATAATAAGTACTACTTTAATAATAGTACTATTAATAATATACAACTACTAATAGAAATTCTTTACTATTAAAGATAAAAAGATTTTTTAAAATAAATTAAAAGGAAAAGTATCTTTTTTTTTTCCTTTTCTTTTTTTCAGTTATACAGTATTTAAGTGTCCTCTATTTCTTTAATAACAAGGTTATCTTTACCTTTTCAAATGATTTAAATTCAAAAAGTAAAACTTATTAAATGATAATTTAAAGTTTTTTTATAAAAAAAAAAACCGTTTTTTAATGTATTTTATTAATTAAATTTCAAAAAATGTTTCACTTTCTTTATATTAAAAAATATAAATTTAATAGACTAAGATCTAGAAAATTAATTTATTAATAATATTTATATTAATCTAATATTATATTATGATTAACAAGAAATATTATTTCTATTATTATTGTTGTTATTATTTTATATTATATATTTATGTATGTGTGTGTGTGTGTGTGTTTTTTTTTTAATGTTTTTATAATAAAAAATAGTTGATATTACGATGAAATAAATATTTGTGTAAATATTTCTATTTTTTCTTTTTTTACAATTCAAGATAGAAATATTATTTTAATATTTTAATCTATTTATATTTTAAGATAAGTGTATTGTGTGGGATTTATACCTTGATTATCTTTTATATGTTCTTGTAAATAAATTATTTTATTTTAATTTTAAACATGTTTAAAAAATAATTAAATAAATTCATAACTATGTATATTATGACATTTTCATTTACATTTTAATATCTTTTTTAACAATTTTAATATATTCTTTAACACCTCCTTCTAATTTATGGAATCTTTGTTTTCTTAAATAATATACTCTTTCTGCAATTTGATCAACAAAATATTGGTCGTGGCTAACAATAATAACAGATCCTGAAAATTTCTTTAAATTTTCAATCATGACTTCAATCGTTTCGGTGTCCAAGTGATTAGTAGGTTCATCGAGAATAATAAAGTGTGGTTTATTATAAAAGATGGATGCCATAATTAATCTTACAACTTGTCCTCCAGATAATGTATAAATAGGATTTTGTCCTAAGGATCCTGAAATACCAAATGATCCCATTAAATTATATAAATCTTGGCTTTGGGCTTCTGGATAAAGTTGTGAAAGGTATTGAATACAATTTAAATTCTTGTAAGTATTGACTAATTTTTCTACATCGTGTTGTTCGAAACATCCAATTTTTGCTTGTGGATGATGAAGAATAGTTCCGTCTACTGGATTAAATCTACCAGAAATTAATGATACAAAAGTAGATTTACCTTCTCCATTAGAACCCATCTATAAATTTATAAGATATTAATGGTAACGGAATGCATTATTATTAAATTCATTGCATCAAAATAAACATTAATATTAAAAAATATTATTAATACGAGTTTAACAACTAATAAAATTGATGACTAAATAAATTTAGTTTTAATATGAAAAAAAAAAATATATATATATATATATAATGTTACTTAACAACAATTGTTGTGGATTGACACTTACAATACCAACTTTATTACCAAGTTCAATATTTAAGGAAATATCTCTTAAGATCCATGGTAAATTATTGCCATACTTATAAGACAAATTTTGAACCTTCAATATAGAATCTTTATTTCTTAAAACACCTGGTTCTGGAATATCCCAATGTGGTTTTGCATTAGCTGTATCTAATTCAACATCAATACGGTTTGAATCAAAGTATCCAACCATATCACGATTAAGCTTAAATTTAAAACCATATTGATTGGTTTCAAGACCTGTTCTTTCAACTAATTTCTTTTATTAAAAATTTAAATATAAAACATTATTAATATTTTTAATTTTTTTAAAAAAAAAAAAAAACAGTAAAAATTATTTATATTGTTTATAAATTTAATATTAATAAATAATATATATATTTTCAAAACTATTGATGTGAAATTATAATTTATTATAATTTAACTTTAGTATCAAACCTTCTTTCTACTAGCAACTTGTTGAAGTCTTTTATCATCTCCACTTTTTCTGGCCATTTGTAAATTCTTTTGAATATTTTGTTGTAAAGCTTGCTTTTTCTTTTCAATGGTTTCTTTTTGTCTTTGTTTGTGTAATTGATCTTCTTCATAAGCTTGTTCATATATATCATAATTTCCTGAATAATATTTTAATGTTTTATTCTTTAAAACAATAATTTCATCAACTACTTCATTAAGGAATGCACGATCGTGAGAAACAATCACTAAGGTAGTTTCAGTTAATGATTTTAAATAACCTTCAAGCCAAATAATAGCTGGGAAATCAAGATGATTTGCTTTTTATTATAATAAAAAAAAATAGAGTATTATATTAATATTTATAATAAAAAACATTATCATTTTAAAAAATAAATAAAAAAAAATTCAACAACATAGTAACAAGTAAAGTATTCAAATGATAATTTAAAAATGATATTTACTAGGTTCATCTAATAAAAGAATAAATGGTTCAAGGAATAAAGCTTGAGCTAATGATGCTCTAATTCTCCATCCTCCTGATAAATTCTTCATTGGTCCTTTTTGCCATTCTTCTGAAAAACCAAGACCACTTAAAATTTTGGAGGCCTTGGCGTAAAGTGCATCTGCATCAATCTAAATTTTTTTTTTTTTTTTTATTATATTTTAAGTAACATATATTTTTTTTATAAATAATTAATATTATTAAAAATTAATATTATTAGAAATCAGTATTTTGTCTTTGACTATAACTTCAATAATTCATATATAGACATAAACATAGATATAGATATAAACATGTAAAATTTTTAGGATTTTAATAACTTACTAAATCTAGTTCAATATATAAATCATTTAACATTTCGGTTCCTTCTAAAACAAGTTGTTGCTCTTCATCGTGTGAATACTTTTTCGTTAAATTTCTTATATAATAGGAATTTTAATAATCAATTAATCAATTAATAATCAATATGAATAATAATCAATATAAATGATAAATAGATATAAATAATAATAAATATTATAATTAATAAATATAATAATTATTAAATATAACAAATAAGTATAATAAATAATTTATCAATTTATATGTATAATTTATATATGTATAATGTATAATTTATATATTTATATATTTATATATATATATATATAATTTATTACTTTTCAGCTTCTTTAACTTGTTCTTCAATAACAAAATACTTTGCTCTAGCTTCTTTAGCACGTTCACGGCTTCTTCTTTTAAAAACTTTTTCTTGATCTTCTAATGCACTACAAAGTCTATCATACTTAATTTGTAAGACTGTTTTAACAATACTTTGAGTATTTCCTCCTTCAACTGCTTCTTGAAGTAATTTGTGTTCTTTCTTAATTCTTTCTGCCTTTTTATCACTTTCTAAAATGGTATCAATTACTGACATTTCTAAATTAACATTTTCTAATTGTTCAACATAATGAGTTTGAACTTGTTCTGGGAAACCAATAATTAACTTATATCCAATTGCCTTTAATAATGCTAATTATAATTAATAAGAAAAATAATATAGTTTTTCGTAAAATGTGAATTCATTTAATTAGTATATTATGTATTTTTTTTTTTTCTGTTTGTTTGTTTATTTTGTTTTGTTTAATTTTGCATAATAATATTAATAATGAATATAGAATTATAATTACTTGATTTTCCAATTCCATTTTGACCAATTAAACCATAATGAACACCTTGATTTAATTTTAAATTTGCATCGGTTAAAATTTCTCTATCTCCAACTAAAATATTTAAATCTTTAAGATCAATATCTTTGGCATATGAATCAATGGTTTCAGTGTGATAACGTGAAACTTGTGAAAATGCATTAATACTTTTAAGTGAATCATATGTCTTGTCTTCATCATCTTCCTTTGTGTCTTCAACACTCTTTGTTTTATTTCTTTCTCTTCTTCTACCCTTAGCGGCTCTACCCTTTTTAGTATTGGTTGGTGAACTTGAGGTTAATAATGTCTTTTTTGGTTCAACTTTTTCTGAATTGAGTGACATTTGTGAAAGATTTTTTTCAATTGTAGCCTACATATCATGTTTAGAAATACATTTATATATATTGTTTTTTATTTGTTGAATTGTATTGTTAATAATATTATTTTAAAATATATCAATGCATTATTATGTAATAATGATTTAATTGATAAATTATTATAAAAGATTTATTTATAATAGTAATATATATAAAAGAATATATTTAAATAAATTTGTTTTAATTTTAAAATGGATTTTCTTAAAAATAATATTTAAAAAGGTAGTAAAAATCAATTATTGTTTTATTTATTTATTCAATATAAGTTTACCGGTTCAACTTTTATTGGCTCTTCTGGAACATCATTGGCTTTTAAATTGAATTTTTTATCTAATAATGTATAAAATTGACTACAGTCATCATCACCCATACCAGCATTTTGAAGGAAAGCTTCTGTTACATCTTTTAATTCGTCCATAGAGATTTCATCTTCAAATAATGAACTAATGTATTCTTCTTCATCTTCGGACAAACTAACATTAGGATAGTTTTCCTTCAAAACAAGCATAAAACTTGCGAAATCCATTTCTCTTTATACTATAATAGATATTAAGAATTTAAAAATGGATACTTTTTTAAAATTATAAATTTTTTATTAAATTCTATTATATATAAGAATGTAATACAAATGTATGGCTAATGTACGAGCATGCAATATAAAAGAATTTATTTTTTTTAGACCAGGAGGATAATACACTTCTTGTATTTATTTATTTAATTTGAAATATTACATTATATTAGGTGATAATACATATTGACATAATAAATGATAAATAAAAATAATAAAATATATATATATAAAAATATAAATATAAAATAAAATAAAATAATTATTAAAGTTGCATAAAAGTTCAATGAACTTTGAAATTCGTACTGTATGGATTGGTCAATCCAAGTAGTTCCTAAAATTAAGTGCGATATGCATTAGGCGATTTGAATTAAAGAATTTGTTGTTAGTATATCTGAGGGCTTTACTTCCATTATTTAGGCTACTATTATTCCAATAATGTTCTCTAATATCTTTAGTACTTTTAATATTTATTTTCGTAAGTTTCTTATGTAGTGAACAAGATTCTTTAGCCCAAAAGTAATGAACATGGGAGGGAATAAATCGGACGAGATCATTATTAATACAGTTTGATTTTCTCCATTTAGCAAAGCATTTCACTTGTTGCGCAGCACAAATACCTGAAAGTGTTGGAATCCTTAAATTCCTTGTCTTACACCACCGTTGATAGGAAATTCATTAGAGTATATCCAAGAAACGTTCACAAGCTTTTGAGGTAGAGTAAAGATTGTTGAGAAAATCAATACATTTATCATGTATACCTAATTTATATAACTTTGTAAGGATATTAAATATAGGAACCGAGTTGTACGCTTTTTTGAGGTCAAGGAAAGCAACATAAGTGGCTTTTCCTTTAAACTTTCTTCTTTGACAGATTTCTCTAATGGAAATAAATAAGCTAATGCATTCTTCCTTATTACGAAAACCAAATTGCTCAGGTCTGATAAAATTATGAGAATGTGTATACTTTGAGATTTTATCAGTTACGATTTTTGAAATGATTTTAAGGCCTAGTAATGTAAAAGAATAATGTAATTGTATAATCAATTAGTTATTAAGTAAGTCTAGGGAATAATTATTATTAAGAGGGCTTCTTGTTTTAGTTAAGGTTTTAATAGTTAACAACGACAGAATTAACGTTTTAGTATTTAGACAGAGTAGAAATATTGGAATGTAATATATATTTTTTTTTTTTTTTTTTTTTTTTTTTTTTTTTTAACGGCATCAAATATTTTAAACTTTATTATTAATTTAATTAAAATTATAATACATGTAATATAAAAATTAAAATAAAATAAAAATAAAAAAAATATGTTTAAATAAACACAAATGAATAAAAATTGGGTATAATGTATTCTAGTAATTTTAATTAAAGTAAGAAAGCCACTATCATACTAAAGTATAATAATTGTATTTGACTTCCAATGGGACACCGAGCCAAAGATCAAAATTTTGTCATGGAACAAAATTATGATCTCCATTGGTTGCGCTGGCCCTCCTGGCCTGTCTTACTGTTTCTTCAGCATTGACGCTCTTGGATGTTGCTTCAAACCTTTTGAACATTGTCCATTGCTGGCCAATAGCAAAAGGCATGATTTTGGTTAGAAGTTCCGCGGTTACCGTCAAGAATGGTGTTCCTTCGTTAGTACCAGATTGAATCTGACGCTTACAAAGTTCTTTCCATTCCCTTGAATTGTAATTAATATTGTTAAAACTTCTTCCCCCAAGAAGGAATTTAAATATTTTACTGCACACACTAGAATAATCATACACATTAATATTCACCGGATTATTAGAACTATTACTATCATTAACTAAATTACTATCTAAATTAGAATTATTATCTTCACTATTGCTATCATTACTAATATTATTATTTCTATTATTGTTATTATTACTATTGTTACTATTACTATTGTTATTACTACTATTGTTACTATTACTATTAATGTTATTACTATCTCTACTGATATTATCAATTTCATTATTATTGATAGGACTATTGGAATTACGTTGACTGAAAAAATTTAATAGATGGACTATAGAATCATAATGTTTAATACGGATATCTCTAAATGTTGGACAATCTAATAACCAATGTTTAATACTTTGATCTCCACACTTGCAACATGGACAGTAGTTAGGACAAACTGGATCAACAAATTTGGCAGCTTTGGCAACTCTAGCATCCAACTTGTATCCGCTTCTTGCTTTCAATAGCCAGTAGAAGCCATAGGCAAACTCTGGGTACTCATAACATAATTTAATAAAATCTTTAGTTTCAATAAATTTATTATCATCATAATATTGCGCTTTGATTGAATTCCCTTTGAGATCTTTCCAATAAAAGTTTTTAACTGCTTTAACATCTCCATGTTTCTTTAGTTTTTTATCAAGTGTCCTACTTGATTTGCACCACGTGTATTTTCTAAATTTAGGAATGTAATTGACAAGGTGTGAGATTATACAATTTGAGTTTTTCCATTTGTTAAAACATCTAACCTGAGCTAACGCACATTTGGCTGACAATGGAGGAATATTCAAATCTTTTGAAATAGAGTATAAAGATATAAACGATACAGCTTTATGAACTCCGGCAACCCATCGTATTCCTTTGTTAACATGCTTCTGAGCAATCCTAGACCTAGCTTTGTTGGATCCAAGTAATGGTGCAAAGTATGAAACTCTACTAATCACTTGTGAGTTAAGTACTAGCTTTTTGAAGGGAATAGGAATATTAGGATTTCTTAAGAATTTACTGACTGAGAAAAGCCCTTTCAAAACCTTGTTATTAAGAGCTTTAATTACTGGTTTAAGGGACAGATTCTTATCAAATGGAACACCAAGATAAGTATAGCAATCAGTAGTTGGAATGGGTTGTCCTGCTAAGTAAAATGTTGGATCTCTCTTGTTCTGATTTTCTATTGATTCAGGACGAATCACCATCGTTGAACATTTCTGGATACCAAATTCCATTTCATTATACAATGCCCATTCATTAACTCTTCTAAGCATCTTTTTTAAGCATCCTCTTGTTGGAGCACAAATAACTATATCATCTGCAAAAAGTCCACCACAGCATCGAGTGTCACCTAAACTGACTCCTAGATCTTCGCACTCTCTAAATATATCATTAATAAAGAGATTAAAGAGAATAGGAGAAAGAGGGCAACCTTGACGGACTCCTTTCTTCACATCAAAAGATTTCGAGAATTGTCCATCTAATTTGACATTAGCCTTAGATGTTAAATATAAATTTTTGATAAATTGTAAACTCTTACCTCGGATTCCTAAACAATCTAATTTATGGAGAATATTACCGATTGGGACTGAATCGTATGCTTTCCTGAGATCTAAAAAGGCCAAATATGTCTCTTTATTATCTAATTGACGTCTACGGCATATTTCTTGGATTGAAATGAAAAGACTAATACTTTCTTCCTTTTTTCGAAAACCAAATTGTTCAGGTCTAATGAAATTATTCTTTAAACCATATTCTGAGATTCTAGTGGTGACAATTTTGGAAATCAACTTAATACCATTATTGATAAGTGATATACCTCGATAGTTATCACAATCTGTCAAATCTCCCTTCTTAGGAATAGAAACAATACTGGATTCATTCCATGAGTTGGGGAAATCTCCATCCCAAATACGGTTGAATAATTTAAGAATAAAATTTAAACCATGAGCATCATTATCTGAAGTGTATTACCAGAAGAATTATTATCTGTAGCATTATTAGAATCATTACTTGATGGAATTAATGCTTTGTAAAATTCAATTGGAATACCATCCGGACCTGATGCTTTATAATTTGGAGTAGAGAGGATAGCTGACTTGACTTCATCAATACTAATATCTTGGTTGATATCCCACTCATCAAGCATAGGAAGTGAAAAACGTTTATTCGTTGGTTCTTCATACCAATGCTCCAAATCAAGACTTACACCACTTGGTTGATGCAAGATTTTCGAAATGATCATGCCACACATCTAGTTGTTCTTCCGTAGCAACAACTAATTCTCCTTTTTATTTTTAATTGGTTGAGCAATAAAGAAAAATCTTTTCCAATTTTTGCAGTTTTCTTGATCCATTTCCAGGCCTTCTTAGGATTATGACTCTTCATATACTCACATCCTGTTTTAATCCAATGAAGATATTCTTGTTCCTAAATTCATTACTCTTTTGTGGATGTAATCAATGAGTTACGGTAGATTTTAATTCTTTTAATAAATTCATCTATATCATAAATTCTTTCTTTTTTAAATCTCTTATACAACTTCATTTTGATTTTTTGAAGATTAAAAATTTGTTGTGAAATATGAAATGAAGACTTTATAACATTATTTGCTGAAGTAATACTGAGCTCGTCTGCAATTGAAAAAGCAGTTGAAGTAAACTCTTTGAGAAAGTTCATCTGTAGAAACATTAGGATCGTTGATTTTGCTGAAAGTATTTGGAATTTATTATGACTGAGAATAGATTCCTTTTCCTCAATACATTTTAATCTATTCCATTTCAGAATTTTCTTAGGAACATTAAAGTCATTAGAAAAATCTTCCATAGGAATAATTTACCATTAATAAGAAGTGGCTTATGGTCTGATACAGGATAAAAATTATTTATAAATGATCCTGAGTGAATAAGATCTTTCATCTTCGAATTGATAAGAGCATGTCAATGTCGGAAGATTGATCACCTCGAGTCCAAGAGATAGAGAACCTTTAAGGGAAGAATTCCCAATCTCCTAATCCATTAGTGATAACCAGTTGGATAATTTTACTTTAGACATATTAAAATCACCAACAAGAATCGATGGATGAGATGAGTGAGTTTGTAACCACAAGCGAACTTCTAACTTTGAATGATCAACATAGATGTTGTGATGACTATGAGGCATATAAACATTCCCAATCGAGCATTTGAATCTATTCCAAAGGCTAAAAGTATAAATAGAGATAATATACTTACCTAAGAAGTTTTCAAGTGAGGCTTGACACGAATTGTGAATACCTAAATATAAACCTCTCATTCCAGGAACTAATTCATCAGCTTTCTTGAAAAAGTGTCTATAATTTCGCAAAGTAACACGACAAGGATACTCTGTATTCGATCCAGAATTATTACCAGTTTCTTGAAAGCATAAAAATAATGGTTTATAAAATAGCTGTGAAATAGCTAATGCTATCTCTCTTCTCATGATTCCACCCATTGGTATTCCAACTAAGACAGAAAGAAAAATTATCGGGCTTGTTGGATGAGCAAGAATCGTTGCTATAACTATTATTATTATTGTCATCGTTATTAATGATCTGAATGTTGATGAGATTGTTGAGATGATTGTTGAGATGATTGTTGAATTGATGTTGTTGATTGTTGTTTTTTTATTGGAAACTAAAAATTTACGTTTGAGTGAAGAAAAAGTGTATTTGTGATTCCTTCTACTACGAGCTGAAAAGGAAATTTTGGCAGTTGAAAGTTTCTTCCTTAAGATGTGTAAAATATTATAACAGTCTTTCATTGAACCATGAACCTTGACTAAGAAAAAGTGAAAAAGTGATCATTGAAATTCTTCAAATATTTAACACTAATAACTGAATTAAAATTGTCCTTCAGAATAACCTCGAGTTTTTCCTATAGTTTGCTAACTGACCATGATCGAATACCACGGATAAAGAAGGATCTAATATTATCTAAGGGAATACCATAAGAGCGGGTACCACGTCTAATATAATTCTTATCTTTGATATAAAGAACGGACATGATAATTAATTCTAATTAAAAAATAAATTGAATATAAAATAAGAACTAATAAATAATTATAAATATAATGGGAAAAATCTGTATCTCTCTTCTTAAAAAAGTACTGAATAGTACAAAAAATTGTTTCAATGCTTTGATTATAATTTCTTTTTTTTAATTTGAAGTTGTAATTTTTCTTTGTAAATTCTAGTTTTGGTTTGTTGTTAGTAAATTCGATTCGCTTTTTGACACTAAAAATTATTTGACTTTACTTTTTCATAAATATTTAAATTGGTAAGATTTTAAATCGGAATTGAATGTCGACATCAGAAAGATTGTGAATAGTATTTTTACATGATACAGAGTAAATCAATCTCTTACAGGAAACAATTCAACCATAGCTACATGAATATAAAAATACAATGCAAATGCTAAAGTTGACTACATTGGATTCTTACAAGAGAAGAGTAGTACTACATAAATACATGAATTAAAAGAAAAAATACAGCAACAAAAATGTATTACTCTTCTAATTAAATACTAAACAAACTTACCTGAATATCAACATTCAACTTATCCATCAAATAAACTAATACTCGATGGAAAAAAAAAATAATTCGCCCAGTACCATGAGCTTAGTCTTTATAATATTTCCCAATAAAGACCAACCAAACATCCATTGCGCAATGATTGGATTTATTTATTATTTTTTCTACTCGCTCAGTACCACGAGCTTGAGTAGACCCCTTCGGGAAACTTCATTTTAATAAATGACGGTACGTTCCCTCAGGGTTGAAGTATTGAAATATATAGTAAGATATAAATAATATTAGTAAAGACGGATATATTATATAATTAGTGGAAATTTTAGAAGATGGAAGAAAAAATGATATAACAAACACTCAGATTATCAACTCTACTCTCTCAGTACCATGAGCTTGAGTAGGGCCACTTAGGAAACTTCATTTATTAAATAAATGAAGGTACGTTCCCAAGGATTATTAATTTTATCAATATGCATTAAAATTAATATTATAAATAAAGAATTTAAAGAAAATATGAAAATTTTTACTTAAAAATAACATTTAATTTTAAATTTTATTATAATAGATTAATATTAATAGATCTTTTTCATTAAAAATTATTAAAATTACAATCATGAATACATTAATACACTAATATATATATATATTAATCATCAATCTAAAAATAAATTGGATTAAATAATTAATAATTAAAATAAAATTCAAAA
>MCFH01000170.1:0-21576 GCA_002104945.1 Piromyces finnis | reverse complement strand
TTGTTCTAAAAGACTCTAATGTTTACATTTGTGAAATTACATGTATTTATATGATTTAAAATTATGGCTTATGTTATTTAATGTAGTACAAATAAATTTCAATGTGTTTGACACATATTACATAGTATATTATAAACTTATCACGTTACACATATTCTAACATTCCCCTTAAACCTAATTATTCTTCAGGAATAATTTGGTTTACTGGTGAATATGTGCTACTATTATTATGTTCTATATTATCTAACTATTTTATACTATTAAAATTTTAATTCACCATTTTAATGGATTGATTTCTAAATGATTAAACTATATTATTACTATTTTGCTAGATATATCCTGAATTTATATAATTACAAGAATTATATTATTTACCCATATTTATGTGTTATATTATATATTGCTTTTTTAGTGGATAAAACAACTAAACTTTAAAATATGTAATTTTAATAATTCAAGTTTAAAATAATTATTTGGATTGGATACTCATTTGGATTTACAACCATCCTATTATATGTTTAAGGATTGAATACTTTTATGGTTTTACATCATCCTATTATTAATTATGACAACACTTTAGGTTTACTCATGGGTTTTTACGTCTTTATTGTTTGTGACAACACTTTGGTTTACTCATAGTTTTACGTCTTTATTATTTATGACTACTCTTTGGTTTTTACGTCATTTAATTATATTTTATTAAACTTGATTTTTATACTTAGTTTTTCTGGATAAACTGTTTAAACCTATTATATTTCGTTTTTTCTTAGGATAAAACTTTAAACCTTAATTTTGGGTATTATTTTATATGTTTTATATTATGGATTATAAACTTAGCATTTTAGTAAAATATTTGTTATTAATTTATTATCAACTTAAAGTTGTAAATTATGTGTTTTAATTGTTTTTCGTAGTATTATAATATTTGGTTTATTTTGGATAATTTTTCTTATTGTGTTTTCTTGTATTATTTCTTTGAGTAATTACGTGACGTACTATATTATCCTAACTATTTGTATTTATTGACTAGTTGTTAATATATGTTTTATATTTAACTATCGTGGTTATTCTTCCCCTCAAATCTAAATATTTTATTCTAAGAATATTTTGATTTGTAATTTGAATAGTTAAATGCACTCATAATTGTTGCGTATAAATCATAGTAGTTGAAACATATAGGTAATTAAGTATATGAGGAGTCTGTTTTTATTATTACTATTATTGTAATATCTTATATATGCTATTTTTGTATTAGCATTTTTTATTTATTATGTAAATTTATTAAATGACATCCTCTTTCGAATATCCGCTTTGTAGAAAAGCAGTAACTATTAAATATATTCGAATTAATTTGTTATGTATAATTTGTTAATATATATTTTAATTATTTATGTTTCAAACTAAGTAGTTGAATTAAGTATTTCTTGGTGCAATGTATGAGGATTTAATTTGAATATTACAAATAATAATGTTATGTAAGGATAAATATAATTTGTAATCAAGTATATTATGTATGTAATAAAATCAAATGAATTTAGAATTTAGATTATGTGTTATAAATACATTAAGTGTAATTTTTATGAAATGTGGTATATTAATAGATGATATTTAAAAATTATATATATGTGTAGAAATTATAATGGCTTTATATTATAAAGTTGACGAAATTAAGGATTTCTAGTATAAATTGAATAATTCCAAGAATATGACTGATGTAAATATAATAAAAATGTTTGTGAAAGTAATATCATTAAAGTTTTCAGTTCCATTGATATCATCGGATTTATCAACTATATCGCTAGAATTTAATTCTAAACATAAATCGTTGTCGAAAATAAAATTAGAAAAGTTTTCACTTGATGTGATAAATTTACCATTAATAGTGGCTTTAGAATTTATAAGTCCACTATAATCATAGCTTTTACAAACGTCATTGTAATTCTTTTCTCTAAGAAGATTTATATAATCCAATCCAGCGCATATTTCATGATCATTATATTTAATATTTATGATGTTCGTTATTTTTAAATCCTATGTTTACAAGGAAATAGTAAATTAATTCTACCTTTAAAATATCTATTACACCACTTCCTTTTGCACGAAATTTTTTATGTATATCACTAATAATAGTATTTATATTTTCGGCTGCTTTTTTATTGTCAATTTCATTTGTATTAAATGTAAATTGTCTTTTATAATATTAATGGATTCTGGTTCTACAAGACGTTTACCCATAGTAATAATCTCTAAACACCATTTTACAAAATCATGGCAATTGTTACAAAAAAGATTATATGATTTATTATTAAAGTAACGATTGACTTCTTTATAATCATTTAATGAGTCTTCAAGGCTTTCTGGAGAAACCCTTGTATATCCCCTGAATTCCTTGAAGTGAGTCCAATTCCATTTGTTTGGATCATTATGGTCCATCAAGTTTTTCCATAGTATAATCTTTAACATGCCATCCATTATTATCGAATTCAAAAAGTCTTCCTTTCTCTTTAGATCCTAAATAAATACCAATATGTTTAAGGTTCATAATATTTATGTATTTGTGAAAAGATAACTTGTTTTTAAATAATCCAATGCAGTGTTGGCATATGAAATTATTTCGTCTTCAGTAAATCTAAACTTTTCATAATATGCTTTATACTTTGGGATTTCATCTAAAAAGTATTTTTTATTTCCTTCTTTAATATCTTTAATAAATTCTATTTCTTTTGATCCTACAGCAAAAAAATATGATTTTTCTTCTATTGATTCATTTGATACACACAATGTATTATACCTATCTCCTGGGCATTCATTATAATATTGTCTATAATTATTAGGACAAAAATATGAGTATTTACAATTTCAGATATTGAGAGTGAATTACCATTTCTGAGAGTAGAAACAACTTTAATACAACACTGAATGTTTTTATCACCATTGCAAAGATTTGGTTAGGAACTGCTATTCCTTCTTGTTTATCTACCAATTTGCAATCATTTATGTCTACACAAACACCGTAGTTTCCATTAAAATTACATAGTTCATTTAAAGCAAATGTTGTCGGTAGAATTAAAAATATTTGAAATATTTGAATTAAATTGTATATGTTATTATTAGTTTCATTATTTAATGAAATTATAATAAAATATAAATTTTAATTAAGATGGGTAAATAATAAAACAATTGTTGCTTTGTTAACAATTTATACGGATTTGACGAAATAAAGTAGTTTAAGATTAATATTTGTTTTCTTCTATATATTTATGGTATATATTTTAGGATTTTAAATTATTAACTTTATATTAATATTTAACATTGATAATTTTAAAATAGTTTCAGAACTAAATAATTTTCTTAGTTTCATGTTTTATGTTTTAAATAAGTATTGTTAACATTCTAAATAAATTGAACTAAAATTGTTCTAAGGTTATTTGAATTTAATTTCCTTTGGTTTATTTTTAAATTTTAAATTAAAAGTATAAAATTCAAAATTCAATTTTAGAATAATTTATTTTCGGAATATAAAATTATCTATATTTTTTAGTGTAAGGAAACTTTATTTTAACAAGTAGTGAT
The DNA here is from genome assembly GCA_002104945.1 of Piromyces finnis. Classification (NCBI taxonomy): domain Eukaryota; kingdom Fungi; phylum Neocallimastigomycota; class Neocallimastigomycetes; order Neocallimastigales; family Neocallimastigaceae; genus Piromyces; species Piromyces finnis. The sequence continues at coordinate 18,003 of MCFH01000170.1, read as the reverse complement.
TTTCTTTCATTTTTATTGTTCATTTGTCACTTCATAATTTCAATTTTATATTGACATTTCAATTTAGAATTCAAATTTCAATTTGAGATTTCAAAATTTTTGTAAATTTTAATTTTTCATTTTCTGAATTTTGGTATGGTGGTAATTATATCAGTCATATTCTTCTAATTGATGTTTTGGCTAAGTATTGGAATGATAGTTTTAATTTAAAGGTATTGAGAGTCTTCTAATTTTTGATATTAGTTTTTCTTTAAAGTTGACTAGAGGTAGCTTTTATTATAAGTTAGTATTTTCTTTCTTCTATTTTGTCCGGCTGGGAGTTTCCATTTTATTAAGTCCTTTTAAAGTTTTATATTAGTAGTACCATGAGAGCATATGAGAGCTAGTTGAGAACTGAGGGCAATTGAGACTCTTAATCTATTAACATTTTGGTTAATTGGGTTTTATGAATATGTCAACTTTATTAATGTATTTTATTATTAAGAATTACATGAGGATATTTGTTCTAAAGACTCTAATGTTTACATTATGTGAAATTACATGTATTATATGATTTACAATTATGGCTTATGTATTTAATGTAGTACAAATAAATTTCAATGTGTTTGACACATATTACATAGTATTTATAAACTTATCACGTTACACATATTCTAACACTTATAAAATGTAATACAAAAATTATTAATTAAAAAATAAATGAATGTTTACTATTATTTTAAATATATTACTAAATTAAATAAATAAATAATTAATATAGTAATTAAATAAATTTTAAATTAAGTAAATGAATAATTAATATCAATATAGATAAATGTTTATAGTAATTTAAATGAATGTATGCTAATAGTTTAAATAAATAATTAATTTAATAATTAAAAAATAATTAAATAAGAATTAATTTATACAAAAAATAATTATTAATTCTTACATTCAAAAATATATATAACCTTTTATTTTCTAGTTGTCCAGAAATCAAATTTTTTTTGTCAAGAATCTAAGTGGATTTAAGTTTATAATTAAGTCTACTAGGTTAGGATAGGCTTAATTATATAGTAAAGTAAGTGTTAAGATAAGGAATAATAAATATAGTTTTTAAAGAATTATTTTATTCAGCTTTTTATAATATATAAATAATAATTATTAATTTTTAAATATTGAATTTACTATATAAAAATGAGTATTAATAATCTCACAAAGAACTTCTTAAAATCGTTCTTTGTTCAACTTATTTATACTTATTAATTGATTATTTATTAAAAATATTTTAATTAATTATTTTACATATTAAATAATTTTTAGTAATTTTAATACTATTTTTTATGAAAATTATATAATAATATTATATAAAATTATAATTATTTATTATATAAAGATTTACATTATTAAAATCTTATATTTTATTTATAAATAAGAAATAGTTCTGGATTAATTATATTAAAATAGATTATTATATCTGTTTTAAAATTTGATGCAATATATACAGATAATATGTAATATCTTTATTTATTCATTTAATGTTATAAATATGTTTTTTTTTAAAAAAAAAAATAGAATGCTTCAAATAATTATTATAACTTTACATTGTATATACAAATAAAAATAATATATTTAAAATTCCGTTTATATAGATTTTTATTTTGTATAAATTATATATTACCCCATTAAATCTATAATTATGTATCAAATATTTATTTTTATTAATTTATATAAATATTATAAAATTAAAATAACAATGATTATTTTTTAAATGTTATTATTTAAATTATCTAATATTATTAATTTAAATTTTTTATCTATATACTTTTTTCATTTCATATAAATAATTTGTCAAAGTAAAATATAGAAACGTATTTAATGATATATTCGTATATAAATTGGAATCCCTAAATTCATAATTTATAAGATAAAGTTTTATAATCATTTTATGTTTTTAATTATTTATGATTAACAAAATAAAACAGAAATTATGTTTCTTTGATTTAAAAAGAAAATAAAGATAATAAAAATTATTAATAAAACATAACAATCAACATGAAAATATTAATATACAACATATGTAAGTATATTTTTTTAAAATATGATTTTTAAATGTACCATAAAAATTTTGGATTAATTAATTTAACCAAATTTTATTACTATTAAAATTTTTAAATATTTTTAATTTTCAAAAATTTTAAAGATAAAGAATATTCTAATAGAATAAATGATAAAATATATAATAGAACATATATAAATATAATTATTTAAATAACGGGTCTTATTTTTATTCAACTATCTTTTATTATAACGTTTTTTTTTTTGAAATTAAATAAATTTTGTCTTAAAATATTAATATGATATATTCTCTATTTATAATATATAATATTTATATATAATAATGTAATGTATTTTAATTTATTTTTCTGAATAATCATTGGTTGGTGTCAATTTTAATGATATAAAACGGATTCAAGATAATTTCAATTTCTAACAAATCATTTTATTTTTTATTTTAAAAAAACAACGAATTATCATTTAAAATATTAGAAATGAACCAATCCTACCATTTATTTTTTATAAATTTAAAATTAAAAAAAAATAAATAAATTAAAACACTTTAAAATATTTTTAATACTATTAAAATGATTTTCAAAAATAAAATAATAAATGTAATAAATTATAAATAAAATTCAAAAATAATTATTTTAAATTAAAACAAATAAAATAATAGATATTACAATTTAAATTTTATTTTATAAAAAAATTTATAAAATAATTTATAATGAAAAATTTCATCTTATTATTAAGTATATATTACATATTATTTCTTCAATGTAGTTATACTCGTACTGTAAGTATTGAATCTACCAATATTCCAGATGAACTTATTAGTCGTTTTGACAATACTACAAGTTGGGTTAAAAACGAATCAAATTATAAAATATGTCGTTCTGATTTGTCAGCTTATTGTAAAGATAATGTATGTGTATGTGTAGAACCTTCTAATATTAAACCATTTATTGAATTTCCAGATAAAAATGGTTATATTCATAAATATATTATGATTCCTTATGTATATAATTATGAGGAAAAAATAAGTGATTATATTGAATCTAATAATAATAAAATTATTGATGTCTCTACTGATTGTAAAACTGATACTCAATGTTTTTCAAATAAATGTTTTAATAATACTTGTACATATAATGTGAATGCAAATGTTGAAAGTTGTGATACTATTTATACAGAAACTACTTTATTTTCTGAAAGTAATAGTGATATTTATTGTGGTCTAATGGTTGGTGAGTCTTGTACAAAAGATATAGATTGTTCGTTTAAAGCTTGTTATAATGGAACATGTCATAAAATTCAATATATACCAACTGATTATCGTTTAACTAGAGCATTTGTAAATTTAGGTATTATAGCGGGAATAATTTTTATTTTAATAATAATTTGTTGTTGTTGTTGTTTTGTAAAATGTTACAAAAAAAATAATAATACTAATGTTAAAAAATAAATTATACAATTTTAATGGTAATGATAAAGATTCTTATAATGATTTTTTTTTTTTAAAATTATATTACAAATATTTTATATTTTAAATATTTTTTTTAAAATGATTTTTTATTGTTAATATTTATTCTACAAATATTATAATAATAAACATAATTATTTATATTTGCAAATTTTGAATTTTCCACAATTTTCAAGTTATATAATTATAATATTTATAGTGATAAAAGTAAAATGAAATTAACATTATTATTTATTAATACTTTATTTATATCAATTAAATATGTATTAAGTGCCAAAGATGAAGGTAAATATTTTGAATTAGATAATGTTGATAAAGAAGCATATTTATTTAGCCTTAAAGATTGTTCAAAAACGTACATATGTACAAAAAGAGATAAAGGATTTTTGAGAATTAGTGATGATATATATGGTTGTTATTATAAAACTGAAAAAGTAGATGGTGAATTTGGTCAATCTACTAGAGTAGATCCTGATCAATGTCAGTTCAAAGGTAGAGTTAATATTAAAGAAGGATTTTGTTATTATACAAGTAACGGTGGTGAAACAACGAGTACTAAAAAAATAAAACTACAACCAAATGTCCTTGTTTATGATATTGATGTTGAGTATAACCGTGCTTTAACTGAATATGGATGGTGTGATTTTACTTATGCAGACAGTGATTCTAATTGGATGAGTAAATATCTTAATAATACAAGGATCAATCAAATTAATATTCCTGGTACTCATGATAGTGGAACATATGCTGTAGATTGGCATTCTTTTCCTATTATAAATGGCTTTAGAAGACAATGGGGAAGAACTCAATCTTTAGATATATATCAACAATTAATGCATGGAATTAGATATTTAGATATAAGACTTGAAACTAATCCAAAAAAACAAATATATCTTACTCACGATAAATTTGATTGTATTAATAAAAAAACTAATGATTTGTACTATTTAAGTAATGTATTTGATGAAGCTATTAATTTTTTACATTATAATCCAAGTGAAACTGTTATTATGCATTTAAAATGTGATAATTGTCATTTCCATAAGTATAACAAAGATGGTAGTATGAAAGAAAAAGGTGATTTAAAAGAGGAAGAATTTTATGAAGCAATTGCTAATCTTAGTATAAATAATTCTGATAGACCATATGAAAAATTTTATAAAGATTATTTTTATCAAGATAATAAAAGTAATGAGTTATTTCCAACTCTTGGAAAAGCAAGAGGTACAATAATTATTTATACACGTGGAGATTACAAATATACAAAAAATAATCAGACAATTCAAATAGGCAAAAAAATAGATATTCCAGGAATGGGTTCTTGTGATGATCTTTCATGGGTTAGTTATATGAATTTTACATATCCAGCAACAGAAGTTAGCGAAATTCGTAGGCCTTCACTATATAACAGTAATGTTGTTAATTTTGTTAATAATTTCCATGAAGGATGTTTTCCAAGAATAAAGATTTCAGATTATGGTAATAATTATCTTGTACAAGATAATTACAATGCAGGGTTAATGAAAAATGGTCTATTATTAAAGATATGTTAGATCATAATATACTAACAACATGGGATAAAAATAAGGATATTTTTAATATTTATGGAAGGATCATGCTAATACTACTATGTTTTATGATAGAAATAATAATGATGTACTTACTATAAATTTTATGAATATACAGGCTGTGTGGGAAGTTTTTAGTAGTGTTTATACACATGCTAGTAGTATAAATAAAAAATTGGTTGAATATTTTAATAATAATAATCCAAAAATACACAATCAATGGATGATTTTAGATTTTCCAGATGTTCATTTAACACGCAAAATTCGTGATAGTAGTAATTATGTATTAAGTAAGAGAGGTGAATTACAAAATAATGAAATTCAAGTTGGTGATTATTCAATTTATACCGATTTGTACTATTATATACAAATATCATCAGGAAATGATGATATTCCAGCTTGCCTTCAACGTAAAACAATAATTAACAATCAGGGTCAATCACAAGAATTAATTAAAACTAATTATAAATGTGTTAATAACAAAAAGAATAAATGGTTTATTAGACAAAATGGTCAAGTATATTTTATTGTATCATCCTATGATGCTAAATGTTTGAATCTTAATGGTGAAAATTTATATATGGATTATTGTGAAGATAATAATAAATATGAAAAATTCATCATAAAGAATGGTAAGTTCTGCTCACAACTTGATAATTCAAAATGTTTAGGAGGTAAGTTTACTATTAATCCCAGTGCTTTAGAATCTCCAAGATATGAACATTTAACTTGTTCATCTATATTTTCGGAACTTGGATACAAATGTTGTTATGATCAAAACACTAAAGTCGAATATATTGATGAATTTGGTAATTGGGGTATAGAAAATGGTAAATTGTGTGGTATTGGTTATGACAGATGTTCCTTTGGTATTTTGGATGATGGTTATCCATGTTGTTCTTCAGTAAATCCTGAAGTTCAATATACTGATGATAATGGTAATAAATGGGGTGTTGAAGATGGCGAATGGTGCGGTATGGTGAAGCTAAATTAGATTATAGTTTCCGTATTAAGAATAGAAAAACTCAAGAATGTCTTATTACCAATTTACATTCAGATACTAGTGTTCTTTTGATGGGTGATTGTAATCATAGTATATGGACTTATGACAATGAAACATTGGTTTTAAATGCTACTGGTAAATGCATGTATGCTATGAATTCTCAAGATCCAAGAATGTTTGATTGTAGCAAACCTGATGAAACAATTAACCATCATATTCACTTTAAAATAGTTGACAACAAATACATTTGCCTCAAGAACAGTGTAGATCCAGAAATTTGTTTGAACGGCAAAACTAAAAATAGTAGCGGCTTGAAATTTGAAACAAGTAAAGATGAATATTCTGAGTGGTACATTGAAAGATGGAATGGTAAGATTGTTGATTCTATTGAGGAAGTGATTACAAAGAATCCAGAGTTTGAAGCTGAGCGCGAAATCATTATTGTACCTAAGTATACCACTACTACAGTTTCAACATCTACTCCTGAACCTACCTCTGAATGTCACTCTAAAGCTGGTTATCCATGCTGTTCTCCTGAAATTACTGAAGTTATATACACTGATGATGAAGGCAATTGGGGTTCTGAAAATAACAATTGGTGTCTTATGGCTGAATCTACTACAACTACTGTTGAACCTTCTTCTACTCCAACAAACAGCAAACCAAGTGCTACTGTTAAACCTGGACATAGTGTATACTGGTTCTATCATGCCTATACCAACAAGTGTTTATATGCTCCACAAAAACCAAATAAGCCAATCACCGTTAAAGCTTGTGATGATTCTGATTATTCCAAGTGGATGGTATTGAATTCACGTAAAGGATACTTCTACTCTATGGCACATCCAGATTATTGTTTACGTGTTGCTGATGTTGATACAGGTTCACTCGAATTAGGTAAATGTGATGACCAAGCAAAGATGGTCCATGGTAATGATGGATTCTTAGGATTGATTGAATCTAGCGACAAATGCGTAGGAATTCTTAATGCTGAAGATATGTATAAAGATGAAATTAAAATGAACTTGAACACTTGTGCTAAAAACGATGATGAAAAGTTCTACAACTGGGACCATAATCCAACACCAAGCACCGTCTGCTTTTCTGAGGTTTTAGGTTATCCATGTTGCTCTGATCCAAATGCTGATGTTGTTACTACTGATGAATATGGTCAATGGGGTATCGAAAATAATTTATGGTGTGGTATACTTGGTTCTGAAACCACATTCGCTACACTCACTCCACTTCCTAACACTGAAACTTATTACTTGTACAACGCAGATACCAACAAATGTGTACACTCTTCTGGTGTTCTCGATTCATCAATTACATTAGCTGAATGTGATTACTCTACATACTCTCTCTGGGATATTCCATACACACATAATGGTAATTTCCACTTGAAGTTGATATTAGTCACTGTATCATGCTTTCTGATAACAGTTCTTTAGTTTTAGGTAAATGTGGTGAAACTGGTACTGATTTCTATCGTGATGGCAACTTTATCAAATCACCAATTACACCAGATCAATGTATTGCTTTAGCTGATTCTTCCAGTTTAGTGATGACTGAATGTAATGAATTCGATACAACTCAACTCTTCTACTTCAACCTCTGGACTGAAGAACCTCTCGAACCAACTAATAACTAAACTAATCGCAATAGCAAATAAAACTAAATTACAAAATAAAAAAAAATAAACAATACAATACATAACAAAAGTAATACACTAAACGGTATTAAATAAAATACAATAAATAAAAATAAAAATAAATAAATAATATTTATTCAATAAAAATTTTAATTAGTATTTTTTAGAGTGTTTGTATAAACTTTAAGAAACATAATTATTATTTTTAATCTATAGAATATAAAAATATATTTAAACTATTAATATTTAGAATTATATAGATTTAGAATAAAAAAATCTAGTTAATTATAAAATTAATAAAAAATAATTTAATAAAAAATAAATACTTTTTTAGAGTGGTTAAAATAAAATCTATTAAAAAATAAAAAAAGTTAGAAAGAAAAAAAAGTATTTATAACAATACTTTTTTAAAACCCCAAAAATTAAATATATAACGGTTTGTGGTTATCCAGATTATATAATTATCATGCTTTTAATATTATTAAAATAAAATTAACGATAAAACATCATGTTTATTTTTTTTTTAAAAAAGACAAATTTTTATTTAAATTAGTTTAAGGGAATGCTTTTTTTTTTTTATTCAAATATTCAATGTAAAAAAATATAAATTTTAAATTTTAATATTTAATATTTTATGAATAATTTTTATGCTTTTAAAAAAAATAATGAAAACGTTTTAACTATTTTTATTCCATAAATTTATTAAATCAATTGTTTTTTAATAATTAATTTTTAACATAAAATTTACTATTTATGGTATATATGTGCATGATTTTTTATACTGATTTTTAATGATATTACAACACTTTGAAAATTTTTATTACTTTAAATGAAATTAATATACCATATTTATAAAATATGATGTCATTCATTAATTAATTATTTTTTTTAGATATTAAATAATACTTGCGGATTTTGTTCCACTATTTAATTTTAATTCAAAAAAAAAATAAAAAATATATTTATATTTCAAATTATTTTTTTTTTAAGAAAAAAATAAACTATATTATAATAAAATATATAAAATATTCATATAATATTTTTATATACTATGAATTAAACTATTTAGATGTTATAAACATATATATGCAATTTTACAAATATAAATATATATAATTTATAAATTAGTTTTAAATATAAAATATTTATTTAACAAATATATAATGGTTTAATAATAAAATGGAAAATTATAAATATAAAATAATGATTTTTTGACTTAAATAATTTGATTTATTATAAGAAAATTTATATATAAACATTTAATATTATTATTTATTAATCATTAATTTACACTAATAAAACCTTGTTATTATTTTATTAAATTTAATATTAAATTGTTCTTATTTTTATATTTATTTTTTTTATAGTTTCTACTTCATATATATAATATTTAAAATAGAATTAAATATTATAAAACGATAATTTTTACTTAATTAAAATAATGTTTAATAATCAATAAGGAATAAGTCATTACTAATACATTTTAAGTAGGTTTTCTCTTAGATATTAAATATATATATTAATAAAATGTATATATATGAATTTAAAATATATATATTTCTTTTCTTTTTACCAAATGGATTATGCATTTTATAAATTATGGTTAAATGGAATATACATTTTCATAAATTATTGATATTTTTATTATATCATTTTATATTGAATTTATATTTTAAAAAATCTTATTAAAACCTTTTTTTTAAAAAAAAAATAAAATAAAATAGAATTATAAAACAAATTTATACAATAAAATTTAAATTTAATTTAAATATCTGTATTTATATATAATATCTTTATTAATATTAATATTTTTTTTTATTCTTTATTAATATTAGAATTAATGTATGCATCATAAGAAAAATACATAATATTATAATGAGAATTAATTACATTTATAATGTTATATACATTACAACAGGATTATTTTCAGTGATATCACTAATTCTTTTATTAATATCATTAATGTCATATGGAATACCATATTCACCAAGAAAAGATATAATCTTTTTATATATTGGTTTATCTTTAAGTGAATCAATCGATTTTAATGATACCTTTGCATACATATTTGATTGGAGATCTTCACCATACTTATTAACTTCAACATAATGTGTTGCCATATAATAGCTTTCCTTTTTATCTGAAGAAATATAATGAATAACAAATACTCCAGCTCCAAAATAACCTGAAAATTCAGTAAAAATAAAATGTAAGAATTGACAGAATTTGAAGTACTTTCAATTTTCAAAGGCCATTTAGTATTGATATTATAATCTAGTGGTAACTTATTTTGAGATATCCATTCATTTCCTAATAATACTGTATTAGCAATAATTTCATATTTGTATTTATTAGCAACCATTTTTATGTGTTCAGGTAATGGTAACTTACCTTCAGAACGTAAATGTGTACCACAATAAACATGACCAGGAGTACACTTATTTTTGCAAGTAGTTTTATTCCTTTTGATTGCTATACAAGTATCATTAATGGAAAGTTTATTCATTTCTTTTATTGGTGGTTGATTACTAATTTCACTTTCTAAATTCTCAATTATACTTTCTTTTTTAATATCTAAATTATAGCTATTATTGAAAACCTCTACAGCTTTATTAGTGATTTCATCAATAATCGTATTATAATATTTTTCTAAATTTTCCATTTTTTATTTTTTTTTATTTTTTTTTTACTAATTTATTTATACTTTTTAATTTTAGTTTTATATTTAATTTATATTAATATATTTGAAAAATAGAAAAATAAAAGAGAAAGAAAACAATAAAAGAATTATTTAATGTCGTTCCAGTTTTTATCCTGGTTGTTAAGGCGTTTCCTTAGCATACATAAGGCTTCTGGTTCGACCCCGCAGATGTCAGTGCCTGTGGATTTTCCCACTGGGTTTGCCATGGGTTGGGTTATGATATTCAGGTAAGTATAAATGAACTTTCTAATTTACTACTATGATAATAACACTCGTCTAGCCGGCCTGAGAGGGTCTAGTGTACATGGTACATTCCAAATTAGAACTTAATAAGTGGTGACTTAGGCTATGCCAAAAACACATAATATTCCTTAATCAATTTAAGTGTAAACATTAGGGGGCGGTTGACACGTGATCAAATTGACTATAAGAGGCTTAGCATTGTAGTTGTGAAATATCGTACAACGACATGCATCTAATGTACATGGATTAAGTGAGCGTCGAAGCTGAAGAAACAGTATGACAGACCAGGAGGGTCACAACCACCTAGCAATAGGAATGAGCCAACGTTTCTCTAAGAACCACCATTGGAGCTAACTCTGATCGATGGGAGAAATGCACTCGGAAGTTAAAAAAAAAAAAAAAAAAAAAAAAAAAAAAAAAAAAAAAAATTATTTAATTATTTTTATATTAATATATAGAAAAATAAATATCATTTTAAGATATAAAATAATATAATTGGCGAATAAAAAATAAACTTTAATTTATATTACACATTGTTTTTCAATATAATTGATAATGAAAATGAAATTTCTGAAATATAAAGAAGCTTACTTCTATATTGAAAATTTTATTATTTATATTTATATTTGTATTTGTATTTGTATATATATACATATGGATATATATATATAATTTTTAATTTTAAACTTTATACCTATTTTATTATTATATAATATAGAATATTAACATTAAACTATTATTTTTTTTTAATAATATACTCTTCATTTTATAATAAAAAAATAATAAACTTAAATTATTTAATTGATATTTATAATAATACTAAGTACCGTTATAATAGCTTTTATAATTCAATCTCCATGTAGAGGTAACTAGTTATATAGTTTGATATAGATTATGTCACAAAGAGCATTAATGCTGAAGAAATAGTAAGACAGGTCAGGAGGGCCAGCGCAACCAATGGAGATCATAATTTTGTTTCTTGATAAAATTTTGGTCTTTGGCTCTGTGTCCCATTGGAAGTCAAATACAATTATTATACTTTAGTATAATAATCGAGGCTTTCTTACTTTAATTAAAATTACAAGAGTACATATACCCAATTTTTTATTCATTTGTGTTTATTTAAACATTTTTTTTTTTTATTTTTATTTTTAATTTTTAATTTTGTTTTTTTTATAACATGTATTATAATTTTAATTAAATTAATAATAAAGTTTAAAAATATTTGATACTGTAAAAAAAAAAAGGATTATGCCATTGGTTCGAATCCGACTATTTACTTTTTTTATAAATTTATGTTTTAATTGAACAAACAGTTTAATAAATTATATATATATAAATATATATATAAATAGAAAATAAATAAATTTATATTAATTTATTTTCCAATCATGTATGTAGGAAATGTAGTATAGAACAGAATTAATGAATCTAAATATTCATAATGATTTCTCTTTTTGTTACTTATTAAAGATATTTTTAAAATACTCGATAATTTTAAAATGATTATTTAAATATATATAAATTTATTTATCCTTCACAAAAATTCAAGTTACCAAGAATTATTTTGGTCCATTTAATTAATTAATATTAAATTTGATTTTTCATTTTATTAAGTTCCATCATTTCATTTTAATTCATTTTATATAGAATAAAAATATGACATATTCAGATATTCAGAACTTTGTAAATATCGGGAATTCAAAGAAATATATACTGAAGAAAATTGATTGAAGAGAATCTCCATATGAAGCGATATCAAATTTTACCTGTACGATATATGACAAATGAAAATGAAATAGCTAAAAGATTTCTAATTTATCATTCGCCGGGTACTGGGAAATCATTTACAGCTCTATGGATTTTATTGAATTTCATTGATATTTATAAAAAACCAGTATTATATTGGTAAAAAGTAAAGAGGCCATTATGGAATTTAAACAGAGAGTCGCGTTATGGTACGCTTACACATACAATTATCGTCAACCTCCAACCGGTATTACCAATTATCACCAATTTATAAAAAGATACATCGAATTTCATACCTACATTACTTTTTGTAAATCCGTTGAAACCATAAAAGATATTTCGTTATATGAAAATAGGCTTTTAATCATTGACGAAATACACCATTTTCGAAATACAGTTGGTATAAAATTATATATAATAAATTACTTAAATTTTTAAATAACATAAAAGATTCGAGAGTCTTATTTATGTCGGCTACTCCGATTTTCGATAATTATAATGAAATAACAAGTTTAGTAAAATTAATAAAACCTGATTTTGATTTCAGTATTAAATAACACCGAAAAAATTGGAAGAAATAATGAAAGGTCATGTATCGTATTATGGATTAAATCCACCGGACACATCAGTTAATTTTATAGTTCTCATGTGCCAAGAATTGAACGCTTTAAAATATTTAAAGTTTCCATGAAAGGATTGCAACTTGAAAATTACAAAACGTTAGCTAGTGAATCAAAAAGTATATGCAACATTGGAATTAGTCATGTGAAAGCAACGCTTGGTGTAATTGGTTTTAAGAAGAGGATTCACACGATAATTATGATGAAAGTTCATCTAACAATATTTCAGATAATAATAATGATGAAAATATTTCTATTTCCATTTCAAATGATGATGATAATGAAATTTTTCTGACAATATGTCAGATGATGAAAATAACGATAATGATTCTGACAATATTTTAAATGATGTTAATAACGATGATTCTAATAATAATAATAATAATAATAATATAATAATTCAGAAGATATAATAATAATAATAATATAATAATAATTCAGAAGGTAATATAATAATAATAATAATAATTCAGAAGGTAATAATAATAATAATAATAATAATTCAGATAATAATAATAATAATAATAATAATAATTCAGATGATCGATACATTTTAAAAAATGAAAATATTATTAATAGTAACAGTATTATTCAGAATATTATAAGAAAACAATCAAAGAAACTTGAAAACTACTGCTGTAAATTACATGAATGCCTTAAAATCATTAATAGTGAAAATAGTCCGGATGGTCCTGTTTTTATTTACTGTAATATTATTGATGAAGTAGGTATTTATTATTTTGCTGCATTACTCTGTGAAATGGGCTATAAATACATTTATGATAAAAAATCAGGCATTAAAATTCGGACAAAAGTTATCTTTAAATGAAATATTAACTATCCGGAATTAAAAGAAATGCGAATAACAGAAACAAGAAAAAATGGAATTTTACCTTTGTTACCGGAGATAAGAGACTATGCCCCAAACGTTATGGAACGCTTAGGCATATTTAATGATACAAGTAATAGAAATGGTACAACTATTAAAGTACTTCTTGGAAGTGATATATTATCGGAAAGTGTAGATATCATGAATATTCGCCAATTACACATATTGACACCGCACTGGAATTATGAAAAATTAACCAAATTATCGGCCGAATTCGTAGAGTGGGATCTCATGACGCTTTACCACCACACCAAAGAATGTTAATATTTATCTATACATGGCTTATAACAGTGATCATGAATGCGAATATGAAATTCGATAAATTACAGCATGATTATGTTAAGTATATTATTAGCGAAAAAAGTATAATCAAGCTTTAATGTATAACAACGCCTTACAAAATGCTTCCATTGAGTCTTTAATATGTGATAATCAGTCAGAAATTAATTCTAATAATACCAACACCAACACCGATACCATAGACAATTTTCATATTCCAAAAACTATCTACGTAAAACTCTACCGATATACCTTTCCATAGCATGCAATGAATTTTAAAAGTGTATTCGATTCATCTACCTGCTGCTATATAAGTGTAAACGATTTCAGAAAAAGAGTACCCCTATTTATACCTTATAATGAATAAAATTATTGAAATAATTAAATCTAAAAATATTATTATTAATGAAAAAAATTTAGAATATTCATGTGCTTATTTTTCCTTGAGTCGTTCCAGTTTTTATCCTGGTTGTTAAGGCGTTTCCTTAGCATACATAAGGCTTCTGGTTCGACCCCGCAGATGTCAGTGCCTGTGGATTTTCCCACTGGGTTTGCCATGGGTTGGGTTATGATATTCAGGTAAGTATAAATGAACTTTCTAATTTACTACTATGATATAACACTCGTCTAGCCGGCCTGAGAGGGTCTAGTGTACATGGTACATTCCAAATTAGAACTTAATAAGTGGTGACTTAGGCTATGCCAAAAACACATAATATTCCTTAATCAATTTAAGTGTAAACATTAGGGGGCGGTTGAACGTGATCAAATTGACTATAAGAGGCTTAGCATTGTAGTTGTGAAATATCGTACAACGACATGCATCTAATGTACATGGATTAAGTGAGCGTCGAAGCTGAAGAAAACAGTATGACAGACCAGGAGGGTCCAACCACCTAGCAATAGGAATGAGCCAACGTTTCTCTAAGAACCACCATTGGAGCTAACTCTGATCGATGGGAGAAATGCACTCGGAAGTTAAAAAAAAAAAAAAAAAAAAAAAAAAAAAAAATTATTTTCCTTGAATCTGTCCCAAATGTCCATTTTTGTATAGCGCTAATGTAAGTATAAGCAACCCATCACTTAGTATGCTTACTCACTACAATCCTAACTACTCTGCATACACACCAAAAAAAATAGCGTCCAAAAGCACAAAGATAAAACTATCGAATATAACCCTCAAAATGATAACTAACTCCAGTAAAGCTTTGTTAATTACCGAAAATTCTGAAATTGTAATGAAAATAAAAAATATGGAAGATCTTTTAAATAGTAAATTAATAAAAGAATTTTACGACAGTATATCTCAACTTACACACACAGAATCCTCGACATTTAAAATATAGTCTTAAAAATGATTTAAAGAATTTTAAACAATTATTAAGTCCTTACTGGATGGAATATAAAGAATTATTTTATATTTTATATTTTTCGAGCATTAAAAATTCCTCTTATGTAGTAACAAAAAACGTTCCATTAACGATTTTAGTAATATGATCATGTATAGCGATAGAAATTTTGAAAATTGGACTCTATTGAAGAATAAGGAATTGAAAATTTATCCATTGTATTTCAGCGTCATTACAATGAAAAAACATCTATACGCATTAATAATCGTCTAAAGTATGTTTATGTTTATGTAATGATTTCACCCTTCGTTATCGTGACTTGCGCAGTGACTTGAATCTTTATTCGAAAAAAGAAGATGATTCTAATAATCTTAGGAATATAAATCGTGGTAGAAATATTGATAATTTTATGACAAAAAGGAATTGATAGAAAGGTTAGTATACTCGTATGTTTTGACAATCTTGAAGATGAATTGTCTTTAATAGAAACTATAAAAAAATATCTGTTCGGACATTACCGATTACTTGAAATAACACCATGAAAACACTGATTTAATTGAATATATATTAATGTTTAACTAATGATAAATAAATGAATATTGTAGTAAAAACCTTATCAAGCATTTTTATTATATACATTACTTTCTTCAATACCATGTTTAATTAAAACAACAGGTATAATATTATTGATGTTTGGAAAAAGTATTTATTTACTTATAATTTAATAGTTGTTTTATAATTTAAAATATAATTTAAAATATATTAAAAATATAATTAAAATTTACTTTCTTTTATTGTTTAGACTAAATATTTTTTTTAAAAAATTAAAAAATAAATAAATAAACCTTTTTTTATTATCTTTAATTATTAATTGGTAAAAAAATTAACAAGTTTACTAAATTATTACAAATTTAGCAAAATAATACTTATAATTCTTATTTATATTATTATTTATTTAGTTATTTATATATATAGGAATAGAAAGAAATAGAAGATTTACATAAATTCTTTCTAAAATATAATTAATTATTATTTTTATATTTTTAATATTTAATATTTTATTTTCATTATTACTTCATTCTTTTTTTTTGAAAAAAAAAAAGAAAGAAAATATTAAATATAATGTATATATATATATATGTGTGTGTGAATTATAAATAAATTTTTAAAAAAAATAAAATATTCATATTTAATAAATTTTAATTATTTCGCAATACTAAAATTGCTTATCTACTAAAATATTTTTAATATTTGTATATAGAATTATGTAAATATAACAATTTATAATTTAAACAAAAATCTAAAACATTACAAATCATATTCTTCTTTATAATCTTTCAGTACTACTACGAAGAGAATTAGACGAAATATTAATATCAACAAAATAAGCTTTGCAAGTAAAATTTACCATTGGTACCCCATTAATCATTCGTTCATTAACTAACACATAACAACTTTAATAATAGGATAAATATTACCATGAATATAGCAAAAAGTGTCTTTGGAAAGAAGATCAGCAACTTCTTTTGAATAAACATCACCGCAATACACATTAGTTCCTATTTTGAACTTTTCTTTAATTGGATCCTTGAAATAACGGAAATTAATATATTCAGCATCTTTACTTTTATTAAATCCCAGTGTACGTCCAATTTTGAGTGTAAGTTACCTTATTTTTAGTAAGTAAGTTTTGAGATAGGTGAAGTCATATCCATATTCTTTATATAGTTTTGAAATTAAATATTTTATTCTTTCATCAACTAATGAACATGTTCAATAATTTATTGGACATTCATGTATTGTTGCCTCAACCATAATTATTGAACATGTTCGATTAGTTGATGAAAGAATAAAATATTTAATTTCAAACTATATAAAGAATATGGATATGACTTCACCTATCTCAAACTTACTTACTAAAAATAAGGTAACTTACACTCAAAATTGGACGTACACTGGGATAATTAATAAAAGTAAAGATGCTGAATATATTAATTTCCGTTATTTCAAGGATCCAATTAAAGAAAAGTTCAAAATAGGAACTAATGTGTATTGCGGTGATGTTTATTCAAAAGAAGTTGCTGATCTTCTTTCCAAAGACACTTTTTGCTATATTCATGGTAATATTTATCCTATTATTAAAGTTTGTTATGTGTTAGTTAATGAACGAATGATTAATGGGGTACCAATGGTAAATTTTACTTGCAAAGCTTATTTTGTTGATATTAATATTTCGTCTAATTCTCTTCGTAGTAGTACTGAAAGATTATAAAGAAGAATATGATTTGTAATGTTTTAGATTTTTGTTTAAATTATAAATTGTTATATTTACATAATTCTATATACAAATATTAAAAATATTTTAGTAGATAAGCAATTTTAGTATTGCGAAATAATTAAAATTTATTAAATATGAATATTTTATTTTTTT